>VDFB02389947.1:0-54679 GCA_007258455.2 Sequoia sempervirens
AGAGAGAGAGAGAGAGAGATAAACAATATAAATAAAGAAATTGGAGGGGGGGTGGAATACATAGAGATATAGATTAAGAAAAGGGGAAAAATGGTAAAGAAAAAGAGTGAAACAAAAATAGATAAAGATTGATGATGAAGCATAGAAACATTTTAAATAGAAATGGAGAGAATAAATACAAAGAGAGAAACAAAGGTAAAGTGAGATAGAAAACAAAGAGATGGATATAGAAATTGAGTTAATGTGAGAAAAAGAGAAAAACTAATAAATACAAAATTAAGAAGAAAGATTAAAAAAAAAGAGAAAATAAATAAATGATTTAAGAGAAGAAGAAGAGAAACAAAAGAAGAAAGTAATTTAATACAAAAATAAATGAAAACAAAAAGTTAACAAACATAAAAGAGAGGTAATATTAAAAGAGTCAAAGACAAGAAAAAAAAGGTAAAAAGGGAGACAAAGAGAGAAAGTCGAGAGAAAAACAAAGATAAAAAGGACAAAAAGAGAGGAATTATCAAATAAAGAAAGGATTTTAGAAAGATAAATAGATATTAAAAAATGAAAGAAAGATTAAATAAAAGCAAGAAAGAACAAAATAAAAATCATAGATAAATCAAAGAAAGTGAAGGAAAGAGATCTAAGAGAGGTAAAAGTTTAAAAGTGAAACAAAAAGAAAAGAAAAATACATAGACAAAGAAAAAGATAATGTGATAGAGAAAAAGAAAAGAAAGAATAAGAAAGAAACTACCATGTGAGAGAAAAAATCATACAAAAGAAATCAAGAGAGAAAGTGAAAGAAAGATAAAAATGAAATAGTGAAAGTGGTGGAGAAATAAATAAAAAATAGAAAGGGGTTAGAAAGAGGCACAATTATAAAAAGAGAAAATGAAAATGAACAAAGCAAGAGAGAAAGATAACAAAAGAAGCAAATAATGTCAAAAAGGGAGGGAGGGACGGAGAGAGAGAGAGGGGTAATTAATTGATGCTAGAAATAAATAGACATATATAGGTGGTAAAAATAAAGAAATGAGACAGAAAAATATATAAATAGATGGTGAAGGAGATTGACAAAAAAAACTGTAATAGAAAGAAAGAAAAGCATGAGAGAAAGAAGAAATAAAGGAAGATAAAAAAGGAGAAAAAAGAAAAGAAAACTGAAAAATGAGGAAAAAGAACAAATGTGTGTGTGTGTGTGTGTGTGTGTGAGAGAGAGAGAGAGAGAGAGAGAGAGAGAGAGAGAGAGAGAGAGAGAGAGAGAGAGAGAGAGAGAGAGAGATTATTGAAGGTGTGTCATACTCTCAAAGAATACAAGGTTTCATGTCAAATCCAAGCACATAAAGATAATCTCACCTTATTCAAGACAAGATGAATAAAAGGGAATAGTGAAGCTCTATTACATCTCCACATATCAACACATCATCAATATTTTGACCAAGCATTTAGCAAAAAGGAAGTTTGAAGTTTTCATAAAGAAACTTGGATTGAAGCATAATTCCTTCCCTGCTAAAAAGAGGGAGAGTGGGGAGAGGAGGTGGGTTTCCTTGTAAGTTTTTCAAAAAAATGCAACATTGATTTGAAGGTGTGAATTTTATTTGTATTTGTTTTAAATTCTTTTATAATTTGCCATTTCAATTTTTGTGTGGTTGTTGCAATGTTTATAAATTTACTTTTTGTTTGTTAATAATTTGATTTGAGTTAATTACTTAGAGAAATACAAGGACAATAGTCTCCTAGGGTTAGAAATTTAGTAAAATACCAAATCTTTTAAAAGAATTTCAATGCCCAAATTGCACCAATTTCTCTATAGTTTTGCAAAGGTTACAATGAAAATTGTAAAATATTTTTGTCATTTTTGAAGGGTTAAAAATGGTAGCTAGGGTTTATATCAATAACTATGATTTTATCAAACCACATGAGTAGAGATTTGTAACAAGTATTCTCAAAAAGAAAAAAATATGTAGTTTGATTATTTTTTGATTTGGGAGTTTGTTTTTTAAAACAAAAATAGAATTTTAATGGCATTAGGTAGCATGATATTTGAGGATAAATTAGATGGTGCATTAAATTTCTTGCCTTCGAAAGTTAAGATCACTTTGTTATTGGAGGGAAATGATCTTTGGGAAATTATTAAGCATGTGGTGCTTATACCTACTAATGCATTGTAGTTGGTAGCTCATGTGAAGAAAACAACCAAGGAGATGTTTGATAAAGGCCATGTGGATAATCATGGATGTGGTAGAAGACTATTTTAGTTCCTCATTTAGAAAAATTAAAGCAACCAAGGAGATGTTTGATACATAAATAGGAAAATGATATTGCAAAACAAACTCAGACCCAACTTCATGAACTTCTTTGAATAGTCAAGGAGAAGGTTGAAGATACAAAGCTTGTGAATTTTGCATTAAATGGGTTCCCATCTTCATGACAAGCTTTTGATAAGGGCATTTGCACTAGAGAGAATCTTCTTTCTTCTGAAAGACTGTGGGATGATTCTATTCAACATGAAACTTGAATGGAATCAAAAGCTAGCAAGAAGGGTGATGACGAAAAATTGGCCCTCTTAAGATAGATGAAGGTAAATAAATGAAAAATGAACAAGGGTAAGGCAAAGGATGATGATTCATCGTCAAAGCCCAAGACTTGAGTAAATTCATGTATTTTGTTTATCATAAGTTCGGTCATTATGCATCACAATACCCTAACAATAAGATCACCAAGGGAAGCAACAATAAAAGAAAGTTTTAACCTATTAAGAAACTCAAATAAACAAGCTTGTTGCAAAGTTTCACAAATTCTTATGGAGATCATACCAATATCCAATAGTAGGAGTTGGTATGATTCTCTTTCAATTGCAACCACCTATCTCTATAGAGTTTGTAGATAATTGAAATGCGACCTTAACCTATCCAGACTTGACTTCACTTATCCTAATATTTAATTAAATAAATAATAATCATTTATTTAATTAATTTAACCTTTTCCCTTATCCCTCACCTTTAGTTAAATAAATTTTGTATTTATTTTATTAATTCTAACCTTATCCCAAATCCTCCAACTAAATTAATTAATTAATTAATTTAGGCTAATTAATCCCTATTACCTTTTCTGTAAAACCCTGTCCCGCAACCTAGAGGACGATGCAACACCGCGGAAGCACAACTAATTTTTTTCTTAAAAAGAGTAACAATGATGAGTGAAGTAAACTACTCTAGCACATACATCCTCTAGGCCACACAACGTGTCTACATGTGAAATTCCAAACTTACAATTTATTCTAAAACATAGTACATGGAATTAACTCATGATAATAACATACAACAAAGCTGTAATCCATCGCAAATTAAGTCTAACACATAGAAATGTAATGAGCATATTTCCACAGATACAACACCATATAAACCATATATAAACCATTTAATCCAATGATAAATAAATCATACTTAATGTTACAATTACATCACAAGGGTTCTCCTCGATGCAAATGAGGATTACAATTACATAGTGTCCACAGTTACAATGAGAAAGAGAAGTACAAATCCATAGAACCACATGAGCTCCTCGAACAAGAAGATCTTGCCATCACAAACAGGAAGAGAATCTCAACAGTGTAAGGAGCATGCCACCCAGCCATATGGTACCCGTAGGCCCAACCCCTATGCTAGGAGATAGTAACAGGTAACCAAGACAACCAACTACCTCTAACACAGGCAAAGTACAAAACCACACTATACTAGTAAATACAAACACAGGGTTACATTGCTTCTAGAATCACAGAATCAAGAACAACCACTGTACAAAACAAATGACTGCTCTCATAGGAGGAGTGTCATCACAAAGGTTGCATTGGTTATCCTAAGGAGGTCTTCCTAGGTCCCGACCCCCATCTTGGGTTATCCTGGTAACCTCTTACGAACTCCAGCCCCACATGCACACCAGTGCAGAATCAATTATCTTTCGAGAAGACAAGATAACGATCTTGCCATTCTAGACCTTCCTGACTCATCTCAAGTCTAACACAAGCCCTTGAGCCAATGAGCGAGGCTAATTATCAAGTTAAATATGTTAACTACCCATTCCCCTAAAGTAGGTTATTTAATTTCCTCTGATTACACTGACTTCCACACGAGTTATCCTGGGACCACTTTGTGTCCCAACCCTCGTTGAAAGCCACTCCCCTATCGACAACACATAAACTCATACTATACCCAAGGGTAGACAGTGCAGTAAAACTAACAACAAATAACCAACACACCTCAAGAGGTAACACATCCCTACGAATGTCCAAAACTGAATCCCAATACGTGCACTACCCAAGGAAATCTCAAAGGGTGAACTAAAGTTACAACATCCCCTTTCCCAAATTACATCTATGGAAGAATTAGATTTTCACAATAACAAATACTTCCCCCCGTTACACAAATACAGTAATGCTTGAAATTAAAATAAACAACTATTGCATTTAAATTCACTACCATTCGGATTTCCTAAATCCAAAACAATCAATTTCGCATATTTACAATACACCATTTAAATATGATTCCAACTTACAATTCAACATTGAATCAAACTAAAATAATCAATTATTTCAATTAAATTAATCATGCTTGTAAACATTTATTGAATTACTCACGCATTAAATAAATATATTATATATATATATAATTAAATATAATTATATATATTATTTAATTATAAAATTAATTATACTTTTCCCAAATTCCATTTTAAATTAATTACAATACAATTTCCAACAATATATATATAATATACAAAATATTTATTATAAATAATATATATCTTATATAATATAT
Organism: Sequoia sempervirens; assembly: GCA_007258455.2. Classification (NCBI taxonomy): domain Eukaryota; kingdom Viridiplantae; phylum Streptophyta; class Pinopsida; order Cupressales; family Cupressaceae; genus Sequoia; species Sequoia sempervirens. The sequence goes on from VDFB02389947.1 coordinate 4,809, forward strand.
ATATTTATAACATATATATATATAAATATTTTATTTCCTAACAATACTAATTAAAATCCCAACTTGAAAAATATACGGACGCACAATATGAAATCCGTGTGACATCTACAGCCGTATGAGGCTGTATTGGGTGCACTGGCCACATCCGCACCCACATGTGGGGTGCGCTGTGGGTGAGTAGCGCTGAGCGCTGCCTCCCACAGCGTACTGTGGAAGCAACCCCCAACTCCCATATACACGCATTCACTGCATTTTAAAAACAAACGCACACACACACACACATATATATTTTATGAACAATTTCACCAGTATTTACGAAACTCGCCGTACGACGATTTCTTACAATTGAAATTGCAGCGGTTTAAAATAAATTTAACACATTTATATATAATATATATATGTATGTGTACATATACATTTTAATATATATGTACATATATATATTTATATATAAACAAATTCAAACATTGATTCAAATTGGGCAAACAAATTACACATAATAAGTTTTCTACAGGAAAACTTAGAGATTTCATTTTCCCAAACAATTAAAAGGAATTGAGAACCCAAAACAAAATGAAGGTCTTTCTACAAAGATCTATAATTTCCTTTCGTTTCAATCTATTTCAAATGATCAAATTAAAACAAAGGACTTAAATTGTTTTCTACAAAGGTTTAATTTTCACGACAATCTTTTATAAAACCAAAAGCTTCTACAATAATGAAAATTTCTTTCTAAACTTTTCCAAATTGCATTATAATAATATACACAACTTTTCAATTCAAAATTCACAAAAATAATAAAGGAATCTGTTCCAGAAGAACTGTGCCTCAAGAATTGTTGTCGAGCTTCTTTGTAGCTTCAAATTGCAATGTAGCCAAAGCTTCCTCCAATAAATTTGCCTCTTTCTAGAAAACACACAATACCACAACCAAGAATTCTACAACAAGATTCTAAAATAAAATCCTTAGAGAGATCCCCATTTTCCTCACCAATATTTCAACAAAAACCAAAACTCTTCCCGTGAAACAACTTTCTTTCCTTTTCCCAATATTTTTCCTCGAGAATCAATTTTCAACAATTAGATAACAAATTTCTAACTCATAGTTATCCCAACAAAATATCTTTTCCCTCAACAACCACATATATTTTCCAACCACATGCATTTACAAAAATAAACAATTTATATATTTCAACAAATTTAAACAATCTTATTTATTTAATTCCCGTATAATTTAATAATTAAAATTACCTAATAACAATACTAAATTAAATTAATTAATTAATTTATTCTAAAGCTTCCACAACAATAATTCCATTAATTAAATATTTAATCAAACACACATTTAATCTACAAAATTAAACTTGCACAATAATAAAATACCTAGAACAACAAAGATAAGGGATACGACCAAAACTCAAACTGATGACACACTACATACTAGGGTAAAGGTATGACGAGGTAGCCTGTTACTATCTCCCAATCATTACTGTTGAGTAGTGGACACACTTAGACCTGTGAAACCAGGTGAAGCTGTTGTCCTGTACCTGTAAATCTACAAACAAGCAAATGTCGTACATGTATCCAGATAATAAAGCATGAGCACTGTGAAGAGAGAATCACGGAAAATTACAAGGCGCTCGCATGCGAGTGATGTAATTCCATCCCCTTCACCAATATAGTCACACAAGACTGACAAGATAAAATATCAATTAAACTACAAAAAACATATATATCATTGTCATCACAACTAAGCATCTATGCAACATAAAGCATGTCAAACATAATCACCATGCATATAATGTGTCATCACATCAATATAGTCTATCATCGCTCCACTGTCAGTGATAGAATAACAATAACATAAAATATAGTGTAACAAAGTATCTAAGCTGACAAGAAAACATAGCAAAACAGAGGGGTGTCACATTTTCCTCTAATATTCAATTCCATTTATTCCTCAATCCTTATCCATTTAATCCTAGCCAATATATTCATTCACATGGATCACAATCTAAATTTTTCCTCATATGACAAATATCCCTTAACATGTCTAACTAACTTCTTGTCTAGATTTATTGAACCTAGACACCTTACTAAAAGTCAAACTAACTTTCCATCTCCTCCCTTAATTTAATATCTCACCTCTTAATCCTAGCCATCCACATAAGGTTGTTACCCTAATCCTAATCCTAAAATATCCCTTATCCCTCATGTGAAACTTGTCACATGACAACAAATTTAATCCAAAACCTAATTCTCAATCAATCCTAGCCATCCATCACTCAATACATCTTGGCCCTTAATTTCTCTCATGGAATTTCTATAAATGAGAGGCCTTCCTTCGCATTTGCATCATTTAATCCTATGTTACTGTTATTGAATCATCTTGATCACACCATCATGTTATTGGTTTCATGAGCATCAACATCCAAGCTATCAACACATAACATACTACACTTGATCTTTCTAAGGTTTGCATGTATTTGGTTTGATCTAGGTTAGATTTGATACATATTTCATTTAATATCATTTGTATGCAAAACAAAGTTTTATGATGTTTTATCTGTTCCTACTCTATTTTTCATATGTTTGTTGAAGGATTTGATCTATAGGGTCCATCATCTACATTTTATAGTCCAAATTATAGGGACCAAGATTGAGTGTTCAAACTATTATTTTCTATGATGCTTGGTGTCCAAGTCAAAGGATCAAGGGTCAAGGGTTGAGGGTGCAAGTTCTAATGTCTAAGATTGAATTAGCATTATCTATGCCCTAAGATCAAGTGTTCATGATATGGGTTTGAAGGGTATAGTTAAGGCTCCAGGGATGGGGTCTAATGCCCAAAATTAAAAGATTATTGATATATGGTAAATGTTTCTTTGTTGAGTGTGCACAATGCTACAAAACTAAGTCTAGTGTCCAAGGGATCGTAAATCTAAGGTTTGAGAGTTCACTCTAAATGGTAAAAAAGTTTCTTGGTCAAGGAACCATGATCTATAAATATAGATCTAGGATCCAACTATAGGGTAAAACATGTAGGATGTAGCATCCAATTTCAAAGATTTAGCATATAAGTTTATGTTCAATATTTTAGTATCTAAATTATAGGGTCTAAGGTTGAGTGGTATGAAGATCCAAGGTACAATATCAAATTCCTAAGCTCTAGGCTCTCAGGTTCAAGGCCCAAGTTCTTGGGATTCAATGTCCATTTTCTAGTATCTAGGGTCAAAACTTTAGTATCTTAGACCTCCATTCTTTGGTCCACGAGTTTAAGGTAATTATTTCTAATTCTAGGGTCTATATTTTTTAGGCATAGGCTCTAGGTTTTTGCGGTCTAAGATCTAATCGTTTAGATTGTAGACTAAATATTTCCCAATCTAGGGTTGATAGTCAATGAGTCTAGGGTCCATCCCATCTAAAAAGGGATAAAAATTGAAGGAAAGAATAAATAGAGAAATATAGATATCAATGGAGAGGACTAAAAAGAAAGAAATACCCCTAGACAATAAGATAGGAGTATTTAAAAAATGAAAGGAAAAAATTGAGAAAAACAAGAAGAGTCACAAAGATAGATAGGAGTGAGAAATAAATTGAGAGAAAAATGGAAGAAAAAAATAAAAATAGATATATAAATGCAACGAAAAAATAAATAAAAACTTGATAAAAATGAAGAAATGAGGGGGAGAAAAGAAAAAGTGAAATGAAGTAAAAAGAGAAAAAAATAAAATAGTAAAGTTCGTCAAGAGCAAAAAGATACAAAAAAGTGATAGAAACAAAAAATGAACACTAAGGGAAGGAAAGAGTCAAATACATTAGATACAGAGAAAGCTTATGTGTAAGAGGGAGAGAGGGAGAGAGATAAAATAGAAAGAATGAGAAAAAAATAGAAATAAGAATAAAATTAGAGAAAGAAATAGTAGAGAGAAAGAAATATTTAAAAAAAAGCCAAGAAAACTAGAGAAATGATATGAGAAAATGAGAAAACAAGAGAACAAATGACAAATAGATAGAAAGAGACAAATAGACAAAAATAAAGAGAAAAAGAGAAAAGAATTTAAGAAAAAAGTAAGATAAATAAAATAAGAGAATACTTTAATATAAAACTAAATGAATGAAAAAACTTAAGAGGCAAAAAGAGACAAAGAAATAAAGAACAAAGAGAGGTAATATTAAAAGAGTCATGCACAGAAAAAGAAAGGTAACAAATAATTTATTACATAAATAGAAAGTAAAATAAAATAATATGCTCAAAGGAAGAGAAAATAAACAAGGCAAAAAAGGATAGGAATTATGAAATAAAAATATAAAGGAAATTAAAAAAGAGATAAGAGAGAGACAAGTGAAAAAAAAAAGAACAAAAGAGGAATAGTGAGAAAAAAAGGAAACAAAAAATTAGAGAAAAATGTAAGAAAGATAGAAAAACCAAAGAAAAAGGTGATGAAAGAAAATAGAAAGAAAGAAAGAAAGAAAGAGCTTAAAAAAGAGAAAGAAAGGGGAAAAAATGAGAGAACATAAAAAAAAGGTAGAGAGGGAAATATTTGGATAAAATGGTAAATAAATAAGTAATAAATGGTAAACATAATTAAAAAGGAATTGAATATAGAAAGAAAAAGAAAGAAAAAAGATAAGAACTACAATTATAAAGAGAAACAAATATAAAAAAATAAAAAATGACAAAAATAAAGGTAAAAAGCTAAATATATATACTAAAACACAAATAGACATTAAGGTTGTAAGAAATAAAGAGAAATAGAAGGGCACCAGGGGAGACAAAGAGAGAGGAAATAATCCTAGAAATAAAGAAAAAATAAAGAAAGACATATAGAGAAACATGAGGAACAATAGGGTCCAAGTTCTATGGTCTAAGGTTTGAGGCCCAAATTCCAAGAGTGTTCTAGTGTGTCAAAGATTTAAGGAAAATGCTCCAATGTTCAAGGTCCAAGCTACATGAAAAAATTCTTACTCTAAAGTCTATGGTACATGAGTCCAAGATGGAGGGTTTAGGGTCCAAGGGTTTATGGTATATGATATGTTGGTCTAGGGTCAATCGTCCATGAATCCAAAGTCCATTTGTCACACCCATCATGAACACACCACACAAAAAAATAAAATTAAACTAATTAATTAAGTTTGCTAACATCTACTCACATTGTCATAATGTGAGGCTTAACATCAATGGACTTAATTAATTCTTTAAAAAAAATTTGTTGTGTTCATGATGGGCATAACATCTGGTATTAGAGCCTAGGTTTTCTAACACTAGGAACTCTAGGAATTAGTTAGGTCTTGGATAGTGTTGTGTAAGTAATCATGTGATAATTAATTGAAGACCAAGAAAACCAATGATTAGTTTCATGAATAAATGCACTTTTAAACTTAATTTTAAAGTACATACCTATCCTTGTGAGGGGGCTTGTAAATGTTTGGCAAGGAAAGGATAACTACGATATAAGATTTAGTTGAGGGTTCTATTTGTGATGCCTAATCAGATTGGCCTTGAATGACCATGACACCATCAAAGGGTCCAAAGTCAATGTCTAAGGATCTAGGATCCAAGTTCCTAACTATATGCTCCAAATTTTAAGATCATGTGTTTAGAGCTTAAGGTTTGGTTTTGTTACCATTATTTCATTCCCCATCTCATTAAGTTTTCCACTAACCCATATAATCCTTTATTTAAACGTGGGGGGTCTTTTATGTCATTATTCTAACTCGAGTGATATTTTTAATAGTTTGTCGAACTTCTCACTTTGTCGCCTGAGACCCCTATGTTTCTTTCAAGTGTTACATAGGGCAGTGTTTTATGTACTTGATTGAACTTCATCCTTAATATAATAATTTTGAGCCTGGGTGGCCTTTTTTAGTTGCGCTCGAACTTGGGCACATATTTCTGAAGTTCTGTGAACCTCTTTTATAACAGTCCATAGACGTTTGGGCCCATATGGGGAATGTTGATAGCGATAACTACCACGTGTCATACTTCTAAATAGGGAAATTAATGCCCATCTTCCCCCATGTTTTTCCTTGTAGTTGTGGTTAATAAAATAGTAGAATGAGAAAACATTCTTGTTGTGACAATATTTGGGAAGAACTGGAGGAAGCACACAATTCAAATTGCAGAGATCATCACCAAAGGTACAATTTATCCATTACATCCTATTTTCTGAATTGTTTTGTATTCAAGAAGTATGTATTGTTGAAAGTTACAATTGAACATGGTGAGGGTTAAATACACGGGTTATGAATATGTATCTAGTTTAACTCATGAGGGCTCTGAGATTGGCGACACTCGGCTAGGGCTAGTTAACCTAGATGAACTAAGAAACAAATTTAATAAACCCAATCCTCCACCTATCATTGAGAGGGTAAGCGGTAGTGGATTGATTGAGGTTGCCACATTCGCGATAGCCATACAAAGTCCTAGATTAGTGTTGGAGTGCATTAGGCATTACAATTCACAGACACGGGAGGTTAGGATAGAGGACAATAGGCTAGTTTTGAAGATTCAGAAGTCTACTTTCATGTCATGTTTGAGGACTCCAGAGAGGGAAGAATATTCACTAATGGATGTGACCAATTCTCATATTGAATTCACTGCCAAAAAGGGGATTTACAGGAATGTGATAGCGAAGAATTGGTTAGTTAAGCCCAAGAAGGATAAATCCCAGTTGCCTCACAACCTGCACAAAAATCACTTGATAAATGAAGTAGCTGACATAGTTGTGTTGTTGCATAGGGTTAGGGGAAATGAGAATGTCCACAACTTTGAGGAGTGAATGTACTTATTTATCCAAATTATACTAAGTGGAGAACAATTTTTGGACTGGGTTGAGATCATTAGCAATCGTATACATGAAATGATGTCACTTTTTGTTCTGAATAGGTTCTTTTTCATGTCATCTTACCTAATATATGCCCTTGTGAGTACTCGACCTTGGCCCAAATTAAGGCCAAGTGACCTACTGCCAGAGAAAGTACCAATCTATGACTACTTTGATAAGCTTCAGGTTCATAAAAGTTTCTTTCATTTCAGGAGAATTGCTGATACTTTCACCATGAGGTTGGTCAGGGAATTGTAGGGATGTCCAACAATAAGATTTTCCTTGGAGGCCATATAGTTTTTGAATTTCTATGGTTTCCATTTTATCCAATTTCAAAGGTTTTCTTATATAAGAGTGGGTGGATATGCAGGCTTTCCCATTAAACTGCCCAGGTATCCCGAAGATAAATGGGTAGTCATTGAGGTTAGTAGGCAATTAGCTGATGTGAATAGATTATGTCAAGACAATAAAAGACTTACTATCAGTTTTCCATTTGGATTTGGTGCATAGAACTGCCAATCCATGTCTGATGCCTTGAACATTGAGGCATAGCTGTCCAAATATAATATGCCCTCATATGATGAGCGTTTTCCTTTGGATTGGACTTGAAGGACTATGTAAAACAAAATCTCAAAATTAGGTCCTTTCAATCACCAACCCAACCTTGATTACTATTGGGCTGATTGTTATGATGAATATGAGGTAAGAAGGAGAAGCTGGATGAGGTTGACAGTAGAATAGATTGTTATTTATGACTTGAAGTGGGATTTGAGAGATATTATTGAAGATGGGTCTGATATGATTGACCCAGGATATACTGAACACATAGAAAGTAGGCCCATCCCCGCCATGGACTGGAACTTCAAGGAAAAATAAACTATTGAGGCGAGAATTGCTGATGTTCTGACTAGAACTAGGGAATGGGTAACTAAGAAGAAAACCAAACAATCTCGCCCTTGTACCAGATCAAAGGATTCACGAGATACTGAAGGTACTTCCCAGGCCTCTACTAGCAAATAGTCAACCAATAATCTCCCTCAGTCTTCAGTAATAGGTGCTCAGGGAAGTGGTGACGATGATCCACCAGACAAAAATGTGTACTCACAAAATTGTGGGGATGATATTTGTAATTTACCTATCTTGGAAAAAGGGAGCGAAAGAGAAGAAGAGGAAGAAGGGTTAGAAAGTTTAAATGTTGATTCCCCTCCATCTTAGGATGACTCACCTGTTAGAGAGATAAACCCTTCTCAGGAGCCAAGGGAAATTGTGTCTGTAGAAGATACTCCTCCAGTTACTCGAACTCTGTTTGCATCCCCAGGCTTCAAAGCAACTAAGGTTAGAACAACCCCAACACGGCTAGAAGATTCATTAGCCTGGAAAAGGAAGGCCATACAATCAAGCATGCCTAAGCAAGATATGGTAAGTCGGCTGCTACAAAGGACTTCAACTCCTAAGCCTAAGAAGCTGAAAACCACCGCCAGGCTTATATATGATACTAAATCAGGAACACTTCAGCTAGAGATTGTGCACCCATCTGTGTAGAAAGATGTTTCACAAGCAACAATAGGTGATTTTGAGGTGAATAGAATTGAACTTGGACCTCCTACCAGACATGGAGATGTTCAAATTTTCCAGGTTTCGACAGCCAGAATGGTGGAAAGATCAAAGAAAGATAAAGAAAGCAAGGATGAGTTGAAAGCTCAGGTTCGAAACTTGACTGCTTGTTTGAAATCCATTTTTGAAGTTGTTCCTCAACCCATTTAGCAAGTAGAGGCTTCTGTTGAATCTCTCACTATGGTTGGAAAAGAAGCCCTAACAAAAATAAAAAATAGTCAGTCTAAGCCGAGCCATAAATGACTAGAATGAGTCCCTTATCAAGAAGGGAAGCCTTGTTATTTATGAGTCTTTAAAACATTTTCAAGAAGCAAATACCCTGAGAGCTACTTTGGGAGATGATAATATTTCCATTGAGAAGGAAGAGAAATTATGGATTAATTATTAGATTGAATTGAAGCCCTTGATGGGCTCAGATATGGAAAAGTTGGCCGTAGATCAAATCATATCCAATGCTTCAGATGCACGCTTTTTGTCATGGGCTAAAGGAGTAGAATGGAAATTGTAGGTTGCCAAGCAGAGTTTACAAAAAATTGAAGAGGTCATAAATGAGTGTGATGTCATTTTAGACGAAGCATTGAACACTCTGATAGCCCTTGGTCTACTACAGGATAAAAATGGGATCAAAGATAATGTAGACATTAGAAGTTTAACCACCAATTTCTAGAAAATGGTTAAAGAAGCTCTTGATATATCCACTCCCAATGCTTAACATTTACAAAAGCTAAGTGAATTACACTTGGTATCATCTTAGGCCATTGATCACTTGAAAATTGTGAACAATGCATGGAAATGACCAAAGATACCCATCTAACATGAAAGGTGAGGATGACAAATGTAGCTATCCCTCAACACAAAGACCTTATGCATGTCTTGAAGACCTTCCAAGCGTGGCGAAAGAGACCTTTGGTGACCCAGGAGGCTGGAAATGAAGCGAAACTATCATAGTGACCTATCTCTTCTTGATTTATTTTATGTGTCTTTTGATTAATAGGCTATGAACATGAAGAGGCGAAACTCATTTTCCTATTTAAAGATGTATTTGTTTTTCAAATTCTCTCTAGACATCATTCTGCAAGATTTTGCTCAGTACTATTGATGAATGAAATTACCATTTTGTTTGTGTGCAATCTAGTTGAGCTTATCTGTTTCTTAAATCTTTGTGTTTAAGAATATATCTTGCATATCTTATCTTGGTATGAGAAGTGCAAATTTCACATCTGGTTTCATTTCTCATATGGTATTGAGTAGATGTTTTACTTTAGCTAATTAATTAGTCTATGTGGTAATATTTATGTTACTGCCCAAGCACCTGGTACTTGGAATTTTATGATATCAGGTTTACCTTTCCCACTTCTTGGTTGAAAGCATGCACGATGTTTTACTTTCTTCGCTCTTTAAATTCATTGTAAATTTTGTGAGGGAATTGTACTTTAGGAAAAATTCAGAGGATATTGATCTTGTTTAAAGATAGATATTCAGAGTTGTTGGCTAATTTCTTACACTTCGTGATATACTAATTTTTCAATTCTTGAGAGTGTAAATCTATTAGCCAACATATTTTTGGCGACTCTGCTGGGTATTTCAGATTGTTATGTTGGTCACCTTATCCGGGCATACATTATAAGTTAATTAATCAACCCTAGATTTTAACAGATTTACTAGAAGTGAGAGAAGTAGAGGGAACTCAAACCCCATTTTTGAAGATTTGCAGAGAAATATTTTTTCTTATATTATTCCCTCTAGGCGAAGGGCTAGGAGCCGACCAACCTCACCTACTAGAACACCTATAAACCACTCTATTGCTCAAATACATGTTCTACAAGGGACTTCCTTACCAGTTGTAGTTAAATTTCCCCTCACCATGGCTAATCTGCAACCTGTCCCTTGGGTTGTTGCTATTGGTCCTCTACAATTAGGAAATAACTTGCATGATTTGCCTAAAGGGTCTCAAAATAATTTGCCTAAGTTTAGTGGGGATGGTAAAATTTCACCAGAGGAACATATTGATGCCTTTTTTGCTGCATGTGGTGTTCTTGTAATACAAGAAGAAGATGTTGCAATTAGGTTGTTTGTGGAATCTTTAACAGATGCAGGGACACAATGGTTTTACCAACTACCGCATGGATGCATCACCAATTGGGTTACTATGCGCAACAAGTTTGAGGCCATATTCAAAGGTGCAGATGACAATTTAACGTTACTAGCTTAGGTTACTCATTTGAAAAAGGCGGCGAATGAACCCATGAGAGATTTTGTAGCCAAGTTTAACATAATAATAAATCGGATCACGGTTGATAAAAGACCCTCTGTAAAAACACAAAAATGTTTCTTCATCAATGCACAATACCCAAATATTGGCCTCCTTTTGAAAAAGGCAGCCACAAAATAATCTTGAAGCTACACAAGCATTGGCCGTGGAACTGGAGGATGATTTTATCTCTGTCGAAAAATGGAAAAAGGAGTTGCATAATAGTAAGGCACTTCCTACCACTTCTTCTAATCCTATGATTCAAAGATTAGCTAATGATATAATTTCCCTCAAGAGGCAGATGCCGAAAAGTAATCAACTTTATCAAGATATACCTAGAAAAGCTAACCTTCAACCAGGGAATAAAACTTTTCCCTTGCCTCCGACTCAACAAAGGTTGGCGATTGAAGCCCCTCCTCCTGACAACAAGAAGAATATGTGTGTCTTCCATCTCACAACTGATCATGATGTTGCAAATTGTCCTAAGATGAATAGGTTTGTACAATTGACCACTACTAAGGAAGTCATAGAAGAGGTTACAGAGGAAGGCACATCATCCAATCAATATGGCGACTTTGTGAATGGATATTTAGAATATGAACCCAATGATGATCGAGGAGGAGATGTATACATCACTTTGGATGATGCTACTTGTGTTGCTATCACTAGAAGTCAACAACATTCCAACCAAAAAGGTATTCCTAATTCTCCAAAAGTTTTACTCACAAAGGCTAATGCAACCTCAAAAGGCGAAAATGCTTCATCTAGTATAGTTAATAGTTCTTCAAGAAGTTCCAATGTGTCATCCTCTGAAAGTCAATTTGGAGCTTTTGATATCATAGAATTTTGTAAATCTACCAAGATTAAAGTATCCCAAGCCGAATATTTAAAAATGAATCCTAAAGAACTAGATAGGCTGATTGAATATGTTAGGCCAAGGAATTCTGAATTACATGCAAGCTTTGATGAGATAATAGTTAAGCTTCAAGATCCAACTACTAATGTTTTATCTTGTAGTAAGGGATCTTATTCATTGCCCTCTAATGTGAAACCATACCCTTTCTATGTCTCTTTATTTGTGAATGGATTTAGGGTTAATAATTGCATCATTGATTTGGGTGCCTCTGATAATGTTATGCTTGCACAAATTGCTAAAGATTTGGGGTTAGAGATGACCAAAACATTTGGAAAATGCTACTCGATGGATTCCAAGCAAGGCCCCTTTCTTGGAAAGATTAAGGATGCTCAAGTAGCACTTGTTGCTTACCCTAATAAGCGAGTCAGACTCACCATACTAGTTGCAGACATACCTGCTAGCTATGGTATTCTCCTAAGAAGAAGTTTTTGCAAAGATTTGGGTGGAGAAATACAACTAGATTGGTCATATGCAACCATACAAGTTGGTAAAGAGAAGGTGTGTCTTGAACCTAAATCAAAAGCAAAGATAATAGTGCTCAAGTCTGAAGACCCTAAAGCTCAAATATTATATGAAGAGAACGAATTTGGGAACTATATGCTTTTCTCTGGTGAAGAAAATGGAAATGCTTTATGTGTCTCACATTCAGAATCTGAGCTATGGATAATGGAATTTGATGGAAGCTATTCTCATGCTGGTTCAGGAGCAGGTGTTGTTCTCATTTCTCCTTCTGGTGAGAAATTCCCTTTTGCATATAAGTTGGAGTTTGATAACACTAATAATACCGCCGAATATGAAGCTCTTTTGTTGGGTTTAATTGAGGCTAAGGGTATGGGTATTAAGATGCTCAAGGTTTTGGGGGATGCTGAACTCATTGTTAAGCAAGTGTGAAGTGTCTTCACTGTTAATAATGAAAGACTAAAGCATTACAGGAATTGAGTCTGGGATGCTATCAATAACTTTGATGCTTTTTCAATTGAGGCCATTCCTAAGGAACTTAAAACGAAAGCTGACTCGTTTGCAGTCTCAACTTCTCTACTCCTTCCACATCCATAATTCAAAGATAAATCTTATAGAATTGAGTTAATTTATTGACTAAGTGTCCCTAATAATGTCAACCATTGGAAGGTTTTTGAAAATGATAAGCAAATACAGACTTTCCTAAAAAAATGTTGGAGCTTTTTCTCAAATATTCTTGAAGGAAGTGACCATTAGTGTAAGGATTTTTTACCAGATGATGTAATTGATCCCCAAGATAAGGTTATTCAATTAAAAGGGAATAAGATACGCAAAGGTTTGGTTTCTCTTGAAGATTTATTCGATTTCCATGACCAGTCCATCAAGAAAAAGATGAGTAATTTTGTTGCACACTCTAATAGATTTCAAGCAGTGAACATTGGAGATTTTGCTTCTCCCAAAATAGTATATATTGGTAAGTGTTGTTCCCCAGAAGAAAGAGAAAAACTAATAGCCTTGCTAACCAAGTATAAAGAGGTCTTTTCCTAGTGTTATGATGATTTGAAGAATTTTATGAATGACAAATTTCAGCATCATATACCACTCAAGGAAGGGAAAACTACCTTTAGGAAAAAAACAAAGGAATTATAATCCCATGGTAACTGATGCCATCTTCAAGGAGATTGAAAAAATGCTAAAGGAAAGAATCATATACCCTATACATCATTCAACCTGGGTGGAAAATATTGTTCTAGTGCACAAGAAAAATGGGGAGATTCGAATATGTGTTGATTTTAGGAATCTCAATCAAGCATCATTGAAGGATAATTATCCTTTACCTAACATGGATCATATTTTGCAAATAGTTGTTGGCTCAGAGATGATGTCCATGGTAGATGGCTTTTTACGATATAATCATATTAGTGTCTCAAGAGAGGATCAACATAAAACTGCATTTACTACACCTTGGGGAACTTTTGCTTATAATCAAATGCCATTTGGACTTATTAATGCAGGAGCACCATTTCAATGCGCAATGGATTTATCTTTTGGTGACCTTCGGAACAAAATTATAGTCATCTATCTTGATGAATTGATAGTGTTCTCTAAGAAAAGGGTTGATCATTTCTAAGATCTGGAGCGGGTCTTACAAAGGTGTGTAGAACAGGCATTTCTTTGAATCCTAAAAAGTCTATTTTTTTTGTTACAGAAGGAAAACTCTTAGGCCACATTGTGTCTAAAGAAGGCATTAGAATAGATCCAGATTGAGTTAAAGCTATCTTGCAATTGAATCTTCCTTCAAGCTGAACTAGTGTAAAGTCTTTCTTTGGCCAGGTAAATTTCTTGAGAAAATTTGTTCCAGACTTTTCTAAGATTACTAAGCATATTGTAGACATGATGAAAGAAAAACTGGGCTTTAAATGGAATGATGCTGGGAAGCAAGCTTTTGAAAACATTAAGGAAGCAATTGCCTGAGCCCCTATTTTGGTCAGTCCAGAATTTAAAAAGGATTTCATTATTTATTGCTATGTTTCAGAACACACCATGTCTTCCATACTATTACATAAGAATGAAGATAAAGTTTAGGAACCTATTGCTTTCATGAGAAAACCATTAAAGAAGCATGAGATTAATTACTCTCCTATTGAAAAGCATGATTTTGCAGTGGTCAAAGTAGTTAAGCAATTTTGGTTCTATATTCTTCAATCACACTTAGTGGTTTATGTACCAGACCCAACCGTCAAAAGCATATTGACCCAACAGGATCTCTACTACAATAGGAGAGGCAGCTAGATAGCTAAGGTACAAGAATATGACCTAGACTTAAATCCTACTAAGTTAGTAAGAGGAAAAGGACTATGTAAGTTGATGGTAGAGAATTCGAAGGAAGAAGAAGAAAATGAAGATCTGCCATTGGTATTAAATGTTAGTCTACAAGATGAATGGTTCTCTGATATTGCTTATTTCCTTACTTATGGGAAATGTCCAAATCACCTCTCAAGCAAACCGAAAAGAAATTTAAAGTTGAAGGCAACTAAGTATGTTATCTGAGATGACACCTTGTACAAGAGAGGTATAGATGGAACCTTCTTAAAATGTGTTGATAAAGCTCAACAAGAACAACTACTTAATCTTTTCCATAATGAGGCCTGTGGTGGTCATTTCTCTTCTACTGTAATTGCTTTCAAGATCCTAAGACATGGGTATTACTGGCCTGAGATGTTTAAAGATGCCTATCACTGGGTTGGTAAGTGTGATAAATGCAAAGTATTTGTAGGAAGGCCTCAATTAGCAACCTTGCCACTCAAACCTGTAGTTATCAATGGACCATTTCAATAGTGGGGGCTTGATTTTATTGGTTCAACCAGTCCACCATCTAGCGCAGATCATACCCATATTATCATGACTACTGATTACTTCACTAAATGGGTGGAGGCAATTCTAGTTAAAAGAACCACTTCTGAGGTAGTCTGTGATTTTATCAAAGAAAGCATTTTGGTCAGGTATGGAGTTCCACATAAACTAGTCGCTGATAATGCCACCAGTTTTTCATCAAATGAATTCTCACTTTTCTACTATGACTATGGGATCTCTACTTCCCATTCAGCTGATTATTATCCATAGGGAAATGGTCAAGCATAATCAAGTAACAAAAATTTGATAAATATTATCAAGAAACTAGTTAGTGACAATCAAAAGGACTGGAACAAAAAGCTATATGAAGCTCTGTGGGCAGATCATATAACTCTGAAATGAGCTATTGGAATCACTCCATTTGAGTTGGTTTATGGAGTGGAGGGTGCACTTCCCCTTTCATTGGAATTTCCAGTTCGAAAATTGCAAACTGCTATAGAAGAAGTTGAGTTCAGTGATGCTTTAGAGAGAAGGATTTTGTACCTAATCAAGCTACAAGAACAACGTGAAGAGATGGTCAACAAGATAACCGTGCATCAAGCTAGGGTCAAGAAGATTTTTGAAAGGAAGTCCTGACCTAGAAAATTCATGCTTGGAGATTCAATTTTGTTGTGGGATAAACACAGAGAACCTAAGGGTGCCCACAAAAAGTTTGATTCACTTTGGATTGGCCCTTTCAAAATTATTTAGGAACTCATGCCTAATACATTTTAGCTGGCATACCCCAATGGGACCCCTCTACCCATTCCTTATAATGGGAAAGATTTAAATCCATATCAACTATGATGGCCTTCATGGCCTTCCCTCCTTTGTACATAGTTTTAGGTTTGGGTTTTGGGTTTTGTTTTCCCCTGTTTGTTTGTTTTCTCACTGCTAGAGAGTATATCTTACCTTGATTGACTCTGTTGCCCAATAGATAAGACATTGATTCACTTCCATTAAATTTGGGTTCATTGCTTCATCCTTATCAGTCTTCGTCCCCAGTCAGAGCCAATGTTACCATTATTTCATTCCCCATCTCATCAAGTTTTCCGCTAACCCATATAATCCTTTAATTAAATGCGGGCGGTCTTTTATGTCACTATTCTAACTCAGGTGGGGTTTTACATAGTTCGTTGAACTTCTCACTTTGCCGCCCGAGACCCCTTTGTTTCTTTCAAGTGTTACATAGGGAGGTGTTTTATGTACTTGATTAAACTTCATCCTTAATATAATAGTTTTGAGCTCGGGCAACCTTTTTTGATCGCGCTTGAACTTGGGCACATATTTCTGAAGTTCTGCGAACCTATTTTATAACCACCCATAGACGTTTGTTTTCAAATTTTCAAAAGACAATTATATGGGGAATGTTGACAACGACTGCTACCATGTGTCATAATTCTAAATTGGTAAATTAATGCCCATCCACCCCCATGTTTTTCTGTGTAGTTGTGGTTAATAAAATAACAGAATGAGAAAACATTCTTGTCATGGAAATATTTGGGAAGAGCTGGAGGAAGCGCGTAGTTCGAATTGTAGAGATCATCACTAGAGGTATAGTTTATCTATTACAACTTGTTTTCTGAATTATTTTGTATTCAAGAAGTATGTATTGTTGAAAGTTACAATTGAACATGGTGAGGGTTAAATACACGAGTTATGAATATGTATTTGGTTTAACTCATGAGGGGCTTGAGATTGGTGACACTCGGCTAGGGCCGGTTAACCTAGATGAACTAAGAAACAAATTTAATCAACCCAATCATCCACCTATCATTGAGAGGGTAAGGGGTAGTGGATTGATTGAGGCTGCCACATTCCCGATAACCGTGTAGAGTCATGAATTAGTGTTGGAGTGCATCAAGCATTACAATTCATAGACACAAGAGGTTAGGACAGAGGACAATAGGCTGGTTTTGAAGATTCAAAGGTCTACTTTCATGTCATGTTTGAGGACTCCAGAGAGGGAAGAATATTCACTAATGGACATGACCAATTCTCAGATTGAATTCACTACCAAAAAGGGGATTTACAGGAATGTGATAGCAAAGAATTGGTTAGTTAAGCCCAAGAAGGATAAATCGAAGTTCCCTCGCAACCTGCACATAAATCACCTAATAAATGAAGCAGTTGACATTGTTGTGTTGTTGCATAGGGTTAGGGGCAATGAGAATGTCCACAAATTTGAGGAGTGGATGTACTTCTTTATCCAAATTATACTAAGTGGAGAATAATTTCTAGACTGGGCTGAGATCATTAGTAATCGTATACATG
Source organism: Sequoia sempervirens (assembly GCA_007258455.2). Taxonomy (NCBI): domain Eukaryota; kingdom Viridiplantae; phylum Streptophyta; class Pinopsida; order Cupressales; family Cupressaceae; genus Sequoia; species Sequoia sempervirens. The sequence continues at coordinate 22,038 of VDFB02389947.1, forward strand.
AAATGATGTCTCTTTTTGTTCTGAATAGGTTCGTTTTCATGTCATCTTACCTAATATATCCCCTTGTGAGTACTCGACCTTGGCATTAAGGCCAAGTGACCTACTGCTAGAGAAAGTACCAATCTATGACTACTTTGATAAGCTTCAAGTTCATTAAAGTTTCTTTCATTTCAAGAGAATTGCTAATACTTTCACCATGAGGTTGGTTAAGCAATTGTAGGGACATCCAACAATAAGATTTTCTCTAGAGGCCATACAGTTTGTGAATTTCTATGGTTTCCAGTTTATCCAATTTCAAAGGTTTTCTTATATAAGAGTGGGTGAATATGCATGCTTTCCCATTAAACTACCCAAGTATCCCGAAGATAAATGGGCAGTCATTGAGGTCAGTAGGAAATTAGCTGATGTGAATAGATTATGTCAAGACAAAAAAAGACTTACTGCCAGTTTTCCATTTGGATTTGGTGCATACAACTGCTAATCCATGTCTGATGCCTTGAACATTGAGGCGAAGCTATCCAAGTATAATATGCCCTCATATGATGAGCATTTTCCTTTTGACCTGAAGGACTATGTAAAAGAAAATATGAAATTAGGTCCTTCTTTCAATCACCAACCCAACCTTGAAGACTATTGGGCTGATTGTTTTGATGAATATGAGGTAAGCAGGAGAAGCTAGATGAGGTTGAGAGTAGAGCAAATTGTTATTTATGACTTGAAGTGGGATTTGAGAGATGTTATTGAAGATGGGTTTGATATGATTGACCCAGTATATATTGGACTCATAGAAAGTAGGCCCATCCCCGCCATGGAATGGAAATTCAAGGAAAAAGAAACTATTGAGGTGAGAATTGCCAATGTTATGACTAGAACTAAGGAATGGGTAACTAAGAAGAAAACCGAACAATCTCACCCTTGTACTAGATCAAAGGATTCACAGGCTATTGAAGGTACTTCCCAGGCCTCTGCCAGCAAACAGTCAACCAGTACTGTCCCTCAGTCTTCAACAACAGGTGCTCAGGGAAGTGGTGATGATGATCCACCAGACAGAAACGTGTACTCACAAACTTGTGGGGATGATATTTGTAATTTACCTATCTTGGAAAAAGGGAACAAAGGAGAAGAGGAAGAAGGGTTAGAAAGTTTAAATGTTGATTCCCCTCCCTCTCTAGATGACTCACCTGTTAGAGAGATAACCCCTTCTTAGGAGCCAGGGGCAACTGCTTCTGCAAAAGATACTCCTCCAATTACTCAAACTTTGTTTGCGTCCCCAGGCTTCAAAGCAACTAAGGTTACAACAACCCCATCATGGCTAGAAGATTCATTATCCTGGAAAAGGAAGGCCATACAATCAAGCTTTCCTAAGCAAGATATGGTAAATTAGCTGCTACAAAGCACTTCAACTCCTAAACCTAAGAAGTTGAAAACCACCACCAGGCTTATGGATGATACTGAATCAGGAACACTTCAGCTAGATATTGCGCACCCATCTGTGTAGAAAGATGCTTCACAAGCAACAACAAATGATTTTTAGGTGAATAGGGTTGACATTGGACCTCCAATTAGAGATGAAGATGTTCAAATTTTCTAGGTTTCGGCAGCCAAAATGGTGGAAATATCAAAGAAAGATAAAGAAAGCAAGGATGAGTTGAAAGCTCAGGTTTAAAACTTGTCTGCTTGTTTGAAATACATTTTTGAGGTTGTTCCTCAACCCATTTCTCAAGCATAGGATTATGTTGAATCTCTCACTATGGTTGGAAAAGAAGCCCTAACAAAAATAAAAATTAGTCAGAGTCTAAACCGAGCCATAGATGACTGGAATGAGTCCCTTATCAAGAAGGGAAGCCTTGTTATTTCTGAGTCTTTAAAACATTTTCAAGAAGAAAATTCCCTGAGAGCTACTTTGGGAGATGATATTATTTCCATTGAGAAGGAAGAGAAATTATGGATTAATTATCAAATTGAATTGAAGCTCTTGATGGGCTCATTTATGGAAAAGCTGGCCGCAGATCAAATCATATCCAATGCTTCAGATGCTCGCTTTTTGTCATGGGCTAAAGGAGTAGAATGGAAATTACAGGTTGCCAAGCAGAGTTTACAAAAACTTAAAGAGGTCATAAATGAGTGTGATGCCATTTCAGATGAAGCATTGAACGCTCTGATAGCCCTTGGTTTGCTGCAGGATAAAAATGGGATCAAAGATAATGTAGACATTAGAAGTTTAACCACCAATTTCCAGAAAATGGTTAAAGAAGCTCTTGATATATCCACTCCCAATGTTGAACATTTACAAAAGCTAAGTGAATTACACTTGGTATAATCTCATGCAATTGATCACTTGAAAATTTGTGAACAACGCATGGAAACGACCAAAGTTACCCATCTGACATGGAAGGTGAGGATGAAAAATGTAGCTATCCCTCAACATAAAGACCTGATGCATGTCTTGAAGACCTTCCAAGCGTGGCGGAAGAGACCTTTGGCACCCCAAGAGGATGGAAATGAAGCTACACCATCATAGTGACCTGCCTCTTCTTGATTTATTTTATGTGTCGTTTGATTAACATGCTATGAACATGAAGAGGCAAAACTCATTCACCTATTTAAAGATGTATTTGTTTTTCAAATTCTCTCTAGACATTATTCTGCAAGATTTCACTTAGTACTATTGATGAATGAAATTACCATTTTGTCTATGTGCAATTTGGTTGAGCTTATTTGTTTCTTAAATCTTTGTGTTTAAGAATATATCTTGCATATCTCGTCTTGGTATGAGAAGTGAAAATTTTACATCTAGTTTCATTTCTCGTATGGTATTGAGTAGATATTTTACTTCGGCTAATTAATTAGTATTTGTGCTAATATTTTATGTTACTGCCCAAGCACCCGGTACTTGGAATTTTATGATATCGAGTTTACCTTTCCTGCTTTCTGGTTAAAAACATGCACAATGTTTTACCTTCTTCACTCTTTAAATTTGTTGTAAATTTTGTGAGGGAGTTGTACCTCGGGAAAAATTCAGAGGATATCGATCTTGTTTAAAGATAGATATTCAAAGCTATTGGTTAATTTCTTGCACTTCATGGTATACTGATTTGTCAATTCTTGAGAGTTTAAATCTATTAGCTAATAGGTTCCAAGTAATATCTATGTCCTTGTTGTACATTCTTGAGTCTAAATTTTAAGGTTTGAGATCCACTAACCAAGGTCAAGTGGTTTATGGGTCTTAGGGTCCAAAGTTAATGATCAAGGGTTGAGGATACAAATTTTGGTGTCTATGATTCAACGACTAGGTCCCAACAATCCAATGTACATAGTCTAGTGTCAAGGGTCAAATATTCAAGGTATAGGGTGTAGGATTGATGTTATAGTGTCATTTTTTGTCTAGCATCCACAATCCACAAGTTTAGGGTGTAGGTTCTACAATATAGAAGCACCCATACCAAGGAATGGGTTCAAGGTTTCATAATATAGGGCAAATATTTCTTGGTCTAGGGTCCATATTCCACAACTCTAGGGTTCCCAATCTAAGAGTTGAGGGTAAAGGGTAAATGTTTCTTGATCAAGGTCAATCGTCCACAAGCCTAAGGTATATGTTCGTAAAGCTTAGGTTCTAAGATCTAAATTGTGAGATTTTTGGGCTCCAAGTTTGTAAGTCATGTGCTAAGAGCATAACATCCAAGTTCATGTTATAATCTAAATTCTAGGACCCAACATGTAGTGCCTAATGTCAATAGGTTTATGGGTCTAGTATCAAGGGTAAATGATCCAAGACCCAACATCAATAGTTTATGGACAATGATCTATTTTCCAAAATGAGAGAAAGAAAAACAAAATCAGGGGAAAATAGAAGAGATAATTATAGATAGCAATCGAGAGCGATTGAAATGAAGTATTCTCAAATGATAAGAGAGAAGAAAATAAAATTAGAAAGAAAACAAGATGGTAGAAAAGTGAGAAAGAAAGATAACATGAAAAATAAAAATAATGAAACTAAGAGGAAGAGAGATACAATGAAAAAACATAGAAGAGAAAACTCCAAATTCTAAGGTTGGGCGGTAGAGTGTTTTAGGATAAAAGTTTCTTGATCATGGTGGGGGATTGAAAATAAATACACTTAAAGAATAAGATAGAAGAAAATTAAAAAAAATAGTAAATAACATAGAAGAAAAACAAGAAATAGAAGAGAGAGAAACAAAAAACATGGAAAGGGAAAGGGCATATAAAAAGATAAAAAGGAGAACAAATGAAAGTTATAAAAATGAGATAGATAGAACATCAACAAAAAGAAATATAAAAAAAAGAATATAAAAATGTATGAATGAAAATAGGAAGAGAGAACAAGAGAGGAGATATTAAAATAGAAAAAAAAAGGAAAATATAGAGAAAGACATAAATAGATACAAAAATAAAAATAATAAGAGGAAACCAACTAAAACATAAGGAAAAAGAGAGGATGAAAAATAAATAAAGAAAGAACATTAACAAAAAAAAAGAGATAGAAAGAAAGAGAGAAGAGAAAAATAAGTAAAGAAAAAAGAAGTAAGAAAAGAGAGATAAAAATAAAAAAAAATATAGACCAAGGAAAATTTTAAACAATAACCAAAGAAGAAAGAGGAAAGAAAGAAAAGAAAAGAAAATAGAGCAAAATAAAAGAGATAAAGAGAGGAAAATAGATACAAGAGAACCAAAGTGAGGAAAAGAAAACGAAAGATAGCTATATGGAGAAAGAGATGGAAAGATAGAGAAATAGAGAAAGAAGTAGAATGGGCTAGATAAAGGTTAAAACAAAGAAATGACATTAAGAAAGAGATGGATAGAGAGAAAGAGGTAATGAAAGAAATCAATAGTGAAAATAACTAAAAACCAATTGATGATGGACATATATAGAAACAAAAAAGGGTAAAAAAATTGAACTTATGAAAAGAAATACAAAAAGAAATCAAAGGCATAAAGAAAGATAAAGAAGGAAAGAAGATGATTAAACTAAAAAGACAAATAAATGCCTAGTACAAAAAAGAAAAGAAAAGATAGAAACAAACAACCAAAAACATAAACAAAAAAATAAATGAGTGAGATAGAAAAACACAAGGAAGAGAAAAAGAGAAAAAGATATGAAAGGAGAAAATATACTAAAAGGAAAAATAGGAAAATAACAAAAGAATATAGAGAGAGGGGAAAAATGTAAGAAAAAAGAGAATAAAATGTTAATATATAGTAATAAAAATAAAGATATCATCCAAGAAAGATTAAAAAGAGAAAAAATGATAGAAATAAATAAACATTTACGTTCTAGGGTGCATCAAAGTCTGGTATCCAAGGTCTAGGATCCGAGGGCAATAGAGATCCAAAGAAAGACAAGAAAAGAAAAAAAGATAAACATATGAAACAAGGAACAAAAAGGAACTCAGAGAAATACAAATGGAGAATGAAATATATAATATTTATAATGGACTAAATAAATAATTAATAAAAATACTTAATCAAAGAAAAAATATGATGTTTTATCAAGAATCAATTGCATAGTTTTTGAGCCAAACTCATTAACCCATATTTCATGAGTAGTGATTTACAAAAACTCATCTCTTATGACCATGGATGGTTCATGCTTAGCACTCATTGCATCTAAGTGATATTCAAAGGGGGTGAAAAATTAGTACACCCTAGGAGGCTACCCAAACTAGTACAACTTAACCATGGAGTATCCCTCAAGATCAAGCCCACCTAGCACCCACTTAACTTCCCCCAAGATTTCAGGGTAAACTCTATTATTAAGCACATTTGTGCCAAAGTAGTACTAGGATGGGTGACCTCCCATGAAATACCAATGGCTCACAAGCTTATGAGCATCACCTAGAATGCAATTAGTGTGAAGTGGACCATTCATGACTTCTTACATATTTGAATCATGATAAAACATTACATAATAAGAGAAATAAAAAAAGAAACAAAGACTAACAAGAAAAAATAAAATGATGAGAGAGAAATATGAGAGGAAAAGGTGCATGATAGACAAATAGATCTACAAAATGAGATAGAGAGAAAGAGGAATAAATACACTAAAATGAAAAGGAAGAAACTTATAAAAGAAAAATAGAGAAATATGGAAAGATAGAGAGAAAAAACATAAGAAAAATAAAAGAAATACTAATAGATAGAATACAAAGAGAGATAATGTAAATGAATAAGAAAAAAGAGAAAGAATAATAGAAATAAAGAAGGTTCTATGGTCCTAGGTCCAAGGGTCTAGAGCCTATGGGTGTATGTTTTACATGTAGCCTTTAAGGTGTATGGTCCATGATTCAAGATCTAAGTTCCAAGGGTCCAATATCCACAATCAAGCATCTAAGGTAAAAGCTCCAAGGTATAGTGTCTAATGTTTATGTCTAAGGTCAAGGTCTAAGGTAAATGGTAATGATTTCTTGACATGGGATCAACCAAATCCACAAGTCAAAGGTGCAAGGTGTATGATCCAAGGGTCTATTGCTCAAATTTCAAGCTCCAAGGTATAGGTTATATGTTGTAGGGTCTTAGGTTTAGGGGTCAAGTGGTTGATTCTAGGAGAGAAAAATATAAGGAAAATAAATAAAAATATACAGACAATTATGCAAAGTGATATTGAAAAAAATATTACTTAGACAAAAAACAAAGAAATAAATAAAAAGAGAAAGACAAAGGACTAGATACAAGAGAAAATAAAGGAAGAAAAAATATAGAGAAAAATGAATTAATAAATATAGAAACAAAGAAAAAGAGAAAGAAACAAAAATATATATATATATAGAAGAAAGAAAGAAAAGAAGATATAATGAACGAGTGAGAAATAGACGTAACAAATGTAAGAAATAAGAGTTCTAAGATAGATTAATTGAGATAATAACAAAGGAAAGCAAAGGAAAAAAGAAAGAAAAGAGAAAAATGAGAAAGAGGAGAAAGGATGGGGTGAAGGAAGCAAAGAGAAAATAGAAAGTAAGAAATAAGAAGTTTTGAAAGCTAAAAGATATACTAATAAAAACAAAGAGAAATAAATAAAGAAATTAGTAATATCATATAATGAATGAATGTGAATGAAATAAGAGATTAGGAAATAACAAGTGAAATAAACAATAGGAGAGAGTAATTGAGATAACAAGAGAGAAAATGATAGAAAAGGAGAAATAAAACAAAAATATAAAAAGATGGGAAAGGATGGAGTGAGGGAAGAAGAATGAAATTAGAAATTGGACCCCATCTCTTATAAGCATTAATGGTTCACTTTATTTATTACATCTAGGTGATATTCACAATGGTAAAATAACGAGACATCCCAAGAGGTAACCCATCCAAAAAATACTCTAAATCAGGCAAGATTTACCATGGAGTTTCCCCCAAAATCAAGCCAACCTAGCTCCCACTTAGCTTCCCCCAAGATCTTGGGTGAAACTGCATGGGTAAGGGTGATAGAATAAAAGTAGTACTATGATGGATGACCTTTTAGGAAGTTATAATGCTTCATCCCTATGAGTGTTGTCTGGATATAATGAGTGCTAAGCGGATAATTCATTCTTATGATAAATGAGTTAATTTGAACCACTCAAAAAAAAATGCATCAATAAGCTAATCTCAAAAATTACACTATAATTTTTTACAATCTAGAGAACTGAGAGGCAGAGAAAGGATGGAGGCATGCAGGTGAAGGCTATTGGGTATGTTGCAGGTGCACAACCTATAGATGGTTCAGACCTACATGCCTTCATCTTTCCGTGCATGCTTATGTGGTGCTGCACTAAGGTTGTGGGGTTGGTTAGTAATGCGTGGGTGTATTCCTTTTTGCAATACGTGGGTGGTTCTTTGCAAGCTGTTGGAATTTTGGTTGTTGTGCAACGTGGGTTCTCTTTTTTGTTCTTTTTCTTTTGTCTTGTTTAAGTTTGCATGGGGTCTAACTCAAGTTCGAGTGGGCATGCAAGCTTGTCCTTTACAAAAATGGCGACGAGGGTTGTCTCATCTCCCTCTAATCATGCAAATGCAGTGAATTTTCTAGGTAAGGATTTAAATGGTGATAGGCCTTCATAGGGTAGATCTTTGTGCACTTCATCTTGACCTGTTTTAGTGATCCAAGTGGATTTGGTGGCAGAGGAGGTTAACTATTTGAGCAACCATGCTTTGATTTGTAAGTTTGTGGGTTTTTGTGTCTCTCTACCATTTCTGGAGTCATGGGCCCATAAGATGTGGAACCCTAAATATGACATGGTGATTTTGAAAGCTACAAATAACTATTTTGTGGTGGTATTCTCTGACATGATGGATTGGAATAAGGCTTTTGAAGGGGCACACATTTCTACAATCAGGAAGGGTTGTTTATCAAACCCTGGCATATAGAGTTTAATTCAGAAAAAAGAACTTCTATCAAGGATTTCGGTTTGGGTGAGACTCCCATGGCTACCTCTGGAGTTTTGGGGGAATGACATCCTACACATGATTTCCCTTCTTCTTGGAAAACCGGTGGGTTCATCCCAACAACGTAGGATAGTAAGGTATTTTTTATTTGCTCACATATGTTGAAATTGATCTCACTAACCCTTTGCTAGATTCAATTGAAATTCAAGTTGGGTCCACTTCTTGGTTCCAAAAATTGGACTATGAGGCTCTTCCATTTCACTGCTAGATTTTTCATGAATATGGGCACCTTCAGAAAAAATCTCCTAAGCTCAGTTCTTTTGGGGGGTTTGTGGGAGCTGCTTCTTCCAATTTTCCTTCTCACCCACCTCCTTCTACGGACAAAGGGAAAGCCCCTATTTTTGACGGGGAGGTTGATAAGGAGGGTGTTGTTCCTGTCAAGCCTCATAAAAAGGGTAGAGGTTTGAAGAGAACCTTAAAGGATAGGCAAGTAGATGTTTCTTTCAATCATTTTGAGGTTCTAGATGACATGGATCAGTTGGAAGGGAATCTTGTGCCTGGCTTAGATATGGTAAATGAGGTACATTTGGATCCTAGTGGGAAGCATTTGAGTTTGGGGGATGTTGGGTTGGAATATCAAATGGACATTGACCATATTTTGTAGTGTACTGGGGAGGTGACTACGCCTGGAGACAAGGAGGTGGGTGATGGTTTGGAATTGGCTTTACAGAGTTCAGGGCATGAGGCTGTATCTACTGATATTTTGTTTAGGAAATGATCAAAGTTCATTCTCTTGATATTTTGTTTATTCAGGAAACTAAGTTGTTAGTGGAGGGCTCAAGCTCACCTCCAAGCTTTGGTGGCAAGGTTAGTTTCAATGCATTGGCACACAAGGCAGTGCTGGTGGGATTGCTTGCTTTGGGAAAAGAAAAAGGTTTCCCCTCTATGGTGGATTTCAGGTAGGCCCTCCTTGTCCATGGTTGCTTCAAGTTTTGACTCAGGTGAAGTCCTATTGGTCTCTAATGTCTACGCTCTAATTGATTTGGCTAGTAAACTTCATTTGTGGGATCATACAAGGTATGTGAGGCCCCTTGCTCCCTTGCTTCCTTGGATTGTGGCTGTAGACTTTAATGCTATTCTTTGTTTGGATGAAAAGCGAGGAGTGGATCTTCTGGAGTCCTCTTCATCTCCTTGTTGAACATGAATGATATAAAGCCACTCAATGGTATGTTCACCTAGAGTAACATGAGATGTGGGGATGATTATATTTCTAAGCAGTTGGAAAAGTTCTTGGTTTCCAATTTTTGGATTGGTAATTAGTGGATCTCCTGCTCAAAAATTCTTGATGTTATCTCCTAGAAATGCACCCTATGCAAAGTTATGAAAATTGAGCTTTCTAGAGAAACATGGGATCATTTCAAGGCTGTGGGTCACCTAAAGTTGAAATGAACCTCCGGATAAGGCCGGCTCCTATGCTGGCCGTATCACCGATACTACTGATTTTGTAAGGAAAAGGGAGAGGGAGTGCATAAAAATGAAAACTAAACCCTATGGTGATACACCGAACTGATATTACTTGGATTTGAAACCAGATTTCATACACTTGCTTGCAATGACTAAAGATAAATTTGCACAACTCACTTCTGCATATTTTGCCAAAGTGTTTCATAAACAGGTTCTAGTGCTGAAATTCCTAGAAGGAAAGCTAACTTCACATCTAAAATTCATTTTTTACATCTTTTGACATCATTTACAACTTGCGAAAACATACTTTATGCATAAAAGGTTCTAAAATCTGATACAAAGCTTGAAGGAAATAAACATTACCTCACTAAAAGCTTGATCAATAAGCTAACTAAACACAAAAAATGCAAAGAAGAGGTAGGTATAAGCTTCAAATCAATAATAATCAAGGTCTTTATTGAATTTCCTTTCCAAAATTGAGTTACAAAGCATACATCAGTTGAGAAAGGATTTGAAAAAAAATCACTAACTCTCCAGAATGCATAATCTGAACCCCTTTACAAAGAGGCAAAAATGCCATATATACCAAAGTCTCGACCCCTGCCCTAGGGCTTACAAAAATATCAGCCTCCAGAAAGATCCGCCCCTAGATCTTTTTAATGAAGTTAATGTTGCATTAAACGTGTATCCCTTCTATCCATGTCGGTGAAAGGTTGCTCTAGGAATGGCCTCCTTGATCTTTTGCAACAATCACATTAACTTCTGGCCCCTGTTTCCACCCTCGAAATTCCATCAGAGCTGCCTTGCATGTTTTTGAGTGCTATCATAAATGTCGATCCACTCTTGCCAGTCGACATCCCAGTTGTCCTTGCGGTCTCATCCTTTATGTTCTCCTGTTCTAGACCCTTTCACAAGTTGACCCTCCTTGAGAAACAACATCAGGTTTATCTTGCTTAGATCCTTACAGACGAACACCTCTATCCACCGAACGATCCGTCATTTTTTATCATAGAGAAGATCCATGTTGCTTACATTCTATTGATCTTCTTTCATAGGGGGAGTCAATCAGTCAAATGGACAATGGTTCACCTTTAGTTCTCTTTGATTGGGCGAACACACTCCACGTAAGATTCCCAGGCGGTCAAAGGTCCTTCAGACAAAATTGCATGTCGGTGAGACACTAATCGTGTCTCCCCGATGCGAGTATACCTCATAGGACGATCGACATAGCTTGGGACTGTCGGTGGGACTTCATATCGAGCTGCAGGAGTTATACCGATATCGCCATTTCATCGCCCAGACATCCGCATTCGGCGAGAGTTCTCGCCAAAGTTTGCAACAGACCCATCACTATCGGCAAGACAAACATCAGTCAGGAAGACTTAATGCCGAAGGCATAAACCTTCGGCGAGACCCCATCGGGTTGGCAGGACATCTCCCTGAGCCTTCCACTTTCGGCGAGACTCCACTCGGTTGGGAAGACATCTCCCCAAGCCTAAAACATTACACTGACGCTAACTCCCTTTGACAAGACACCATCGAGTCGGCAAGACCTTTCCTCAAGGCCATCTCATTTTGCTGAGACCTCGCGCTATCGGCAGGACCTCTCCTCGACCGCAGATTCCTTCAGTGAGACCACCATCATTCGGCGAGACATCATGCCGAACTCAAACCCCATGGCCAGGAGTCTTACTGATTCCACATATCCATTCGGTGAGACCCTATCGGGTCGGCAAGACCTCACATCGAGCACCAAACATTACACTGAGACCTTTCATTTTGGCGAGACCTCACCCCGTCGGTGAGACATCACAGCGAGAGCACCAACTTTCACCGAGATCTCCATCTTTCAGCAGGACTTCTCCCTGATGCCAACCGTTTCAACAAGACCACCAATGGTCGGCAAGACATCTCCCCGAGCGCAGATTCCTTCCCCGACTCCAACCTTGTGAACAACTGTTATCGAGACCATTTCCCATGCAGAGGGAGATATAAAACTTTACAGCAACCGAGATGTCTTGGTGACCTGAGGAAAAAGTCAATCCATTGGCCTTTATGAATACTTGAAAAATAGACCCCAGCATGATTGAGCCCGTAGGTGAAAATCGGGCAACATTCCTGGCGACCTTTGCTGGATGTTTGCCTGCTAAACCTGGAAACCAGTAGCCAAAACTTTCCCATTGGGCTCAGAGTCACTTAGTAAAAGCCTCAGAAACAAATCAAGAGTAGTTCGCACATGGCTGCAACTCACTTGAGACTCATGAAGCAAATCAAGATGCTGGAAACTTATTGAAACCAGAGAAGCTGAAGTGAAACTACCAAACTGTGTTGGAACAACACTTAGGAAATGAAACAACAATTAAACTAAAGTGCATAAGCACTTATTGAAAGCATAAAACCTATCCTAATATGTACAATGATAAATCATACCTCAAAACAACGTTTGAGGTGAATCCCATTAACTGGGATTGGTAACTTTTCTCCATCCATGTTTGATAACTGGAATGCATTATGCTCCTTGCATTCAGTAACAACAAAAGGGCCTACCCAAAAATGGTCAAATTTTGTATGTTTGCCTGGACCACTCTTTAGCACATCCCACTTGAGAACAATATCACCTTCCTTGAAAACTTTGGCTATAGCTTTCTTATCAAATGTTTTCTTTGTTTGGAGCTGATGATACTCCAAAGTTTTCATTGCTTTGTCTCTTGATTCTTTGAGCTCCATGAGCTCTGCATATCTCATAGACATTGGGTCATATTCTTCATAAATCTCCAACTGGTGAACAATGTCTAGAGCTGGAAGCTCTACAAATAGAGGTAATCTAGCCTCTTTACCATAAACGAGGACGTATGGAGAATTACCAACTGATCTCTTAGGGGTTATTCTATTTGCCCAAAGTGCAGATTTCAATGTGGTATGCCAAATTCTTTGATTCTCTTCCATAGTCCTCTTAATGATTCTGATCAAATTTTTATTTGTACTTTCAGCTAATCCATTACCCTGCGGGTAATAATTGGAGGAAGTATTCAAATGAATTCCGTGTTTAATAGCCCAATATGTGACTCTTAATCCAACAAATGCAAGAGCATTATCTGAAATGATGGAGTTAGGATCTCCAAATCTGGTGATTATATCTTCATAAAAACTCAAAACTGAAGATTCATTTGCTTCTTTCAAAACTACTGCTTATGTCCACCATGTGAAATAGTTTGTAGCAGTAAGCACCCACTTGTGACCAGCACTGGATGGTGGATTAAGTGGTCCAATAAAATCAATGCCCCATCTCATGAAGGGCTGCTCTACCTGAATTGGATGTAAAGGCATGGCAAACAACTTTTCATTTTCTGCAAACAAAGCACATTTCATACACTTCCTTGGCCATGCATATGCATCTTTAAACAAGCTGGGCCAGTAGTAACCAGCTCTCACAATTTTCCAAGCAGTTGTCCTTGGAGCAAAGTGACCTCCTGAAACTCCATCATGAAACTCATGAAGTACCTTTTCTGTTTGATTAGCATCAATGCACCTTAATAAAACACCATTAAGATCTTTCTTGAGAAGAATATTATCAGTGAGGACATAAGGAATTGATTGCAATCTAAAGTATCTTCATTTTGCACTATCTAAACTTGGTGGACATTCACCAGTACGAAGAAAGTGGGTCATTTCTTGAACCCAACTTGCTGTTAATGCAGGTGCGACGCCTTGAACATTTTGAGGCTGATCAGTATTAACTAAAACAACACCAGTTTCTAATTTTTGTACATCTTCAGGGGTTGAGGCAAGTTGCTCACAAATTCCTCTACCTCTGACAAGTTTTGTGATGTTGATGTTGACATTAAATTCCATTACTTTTGTGATCCACCCTGCTCTTTTTTCACTCAGATCTTTGTTCAACAAAATCTCCTTCACACTTGGGTGTGCAACCAAAATATGAATTTTATTGTTTGAAACTAGAGGCTTAAACTTCTTTAGGCTTCTAATCACAGTGAGAACATGTTTCTCAACAAATGTATATTTCTCTTTATAATCAACAAGTACTTGACTAAAGAAAGCTATTGGCTGCTCTAAATTATCACTGTTTTTCTGAACCGACATAGCAGAAATTGAACTAACGCTGCCAAAAGCATACAAAAAGAAGTCTTTAGAGAAATCTGGATTTACCAGTGTTGGAGCTGATGCTAAAGCTTCATTGATTTCTTCAAAACTATGTTTTGCTTCTTTAGTCCAACTGAAAATTGCATTCTTTTTAAGCATGGTAGTCAAAGGCTGTAATAAATTTGCAACATTAGGAATGAATCTTCTTAAAAAGTTGATTCTCCCTAAAAAGCTCTGCAATCCTTTCTTGTGATTAGGTAATGGCAGTTCGAGTATAGCCTTAATTCTTTCAGGATCAATGGTAACTCCATCTTTTGATACTATGTGACCTAATAGTTTACCTTCATGGACTACAAAAATACTCTTTTTTGGATTGAGAGATATTCCATATTCTCTTCCTTTTTCAAAAACTTGCTTTAGATGTGACAAGTGTTCATCTACATTCTTTGAATATACAGTTATGTCATCTAAGTAAACCAACAAAAATTTCTGGATTAAACTCTGAAATACCATATCCATGGCACGCTGAAAGGTGGCACCAACATTAGATAAACCAAAAGGCATTCTCTTGTAGGCCATAGTGCCCCATTTTGTTGTAAATGTTGTTTTATACTGATCTTCCTCTTTGACTAGAATCTAGTTCTAACCAGAATATTCATCCAAAAGAGAAAATCTCTCTGAACTAGCAACGACTTGGAGAATTTGTTCATAGACGGTAAGGGATAATGATCCTTCAGAGATGCTTTGTTAAGGTCTCTAAAATCTACACATAATCTTACCTCACCATTCTTTTTTCTAACTGAACAAAGTTAGAAACCCAGGATATGTGTTTAATTGGAAATATGATACCCCCCTCAACTAACTTGGTCAGCTCTTTGATCATTAAAGGTTCAAGCTTGGGGTTCAATGGTCTCTGTTTTTGTCTAACAGGCTTGGCACCAAGTTCTAACTCAATTGTATGTTGTGCAATATGAGGATCAAACCCTCTTAAATCAAAATATTGCCAAGCAAAAACATCATGATACTCTTGGCATAAAATAATGATAGCTCTCTTATCTTCAACTAAACATATTTTGCCTACTTTGAGGAGCTTACCTTTAAAGATTTCCACTTCTTCATAATGATCTTCTTTCACTTGAATTCCAACTTTGTTCTTCTTAAGCTGATCATCATAATTGAATATGGATTCCAATGTAACCAACCCTTTGGGAAGTTTATTTGTCTTTAGCTGTATCACTTGATCATCATACTGTTGTTTAATCTTTTCCTGGTTCACTGCAGAAAATTGATCTTCTTGGAGTAGAAAGGTTAAAACCTGTTCATCACTTTCAAATACCTGCCAATTAATGTTGTTATCAGGAATTGATGGCCTGATAACCACCTTAACATATTGCTGTATTTTGTCTTTTTTAATATTGCCTGGGATAACAAACTATGCTCCAATTGCTGCAAGTCTATTAGCATGCTTATTTTGATTTCGTGGAATAGAAATAAGATTGAAGGCATTAAATTCTTCAATTATGCTCCATAATCTGTTCCTGTAAGACTTCAAAGCATCATTCTTGGCAACATTCAGCCTCCTAACCTGATTAACTATCAATTCACCATCTCCATAAACTTTCAAACAGTCAATTCCTCTTTTTCTTTCCCACTCAAGGCCTTGAATGAGTCCTTCATACTCAACACTATTGTTAGAACATGCAAAATCAAAATGAAAGGCTAAAAAATACTTATCACCCTGTGGAGAAACCAACATTGAACCTCCACCTACTCCATCCTTGCTTCTGGAACCATCAAATTTTTTTTCCTAGAGTTCACTTTGCTATTGCAACAACTAATCTGTACTTTTTTTGAGGTTTGGAACCTCTGCATCAGGTTCAAGCATCACATAATTACCCATACCAACATCTTGAATAAAATCTACAGGATTGTCCAACACATTTTCAGCTGCCCACTCATGTCACAGCACATCGGGAACAACTTTTGCTTTAAGTCTTTAAGCAGCAGCCAACTCACTATCAGTAAAAATGATACAATTTGTGTCTGCAGTAGTAGGAACAACATTGATAGGACTTGGGTTATACGGCTCAATGTGATCTTTAGCCAACTTTTTAGATTTAATGGTAACCTTAGTTCCATATCTTATTCTAAATAGCATATGTGACCGATCAGCTGACACATAACCACCTATCTTAGCTGTAAAGTCTCTTAAGATACACAAAGAAAAAAAGGTGGGAGATCTATGACACATATTTCTTAAGGAACTGAAAAATTAGGACAAGAATGAAGGGTAAGAATCAAATCTTTGATAACACCCAATGTATTAACAGAAGTACCATCCAATTGAATCACTCCTTTCTCTAAAGGTTGATACTTTAGTCCAAGCTTGTCAGCAATTTGCTTTGGCATTACTGAGCTACTAGCTCCACTATCTACCATACAGTTATGAACTAACTTATCACCTATGATTACAGACACGTAAAATGGAGGTGGTTTTGACTTTTTTTCTTGCCCCTTTGCTGGGTGGTTTATCATTTTCTTGAGGATTATTTGTCAACACAGTTCTGACTTGACCTATTGGAGACTCAGATTCATCAGACACTTTAAAATTTGACAAAGCTGAGTGTAACATATCCTTTTGACCTGGGATAGCTAATGGATCCCACATAGACATCGTTACATTCATATTTTTCATACTATCAAGAATATTATAGGGTACAACTGGGTTCACTTTATGATGTACCTTTATGCCAACATGATCAGCTTGCAAGTGTGGCTGCTCCTTAACTGGGAGTTGCTGATTTCTTTGCAAACCACGAGTCCTTTGAGATGTAGATGGTTCTGCAGTTGTAGCTTCTCCTTTATTAGCTACTTGATCCAACTCAAAAGCTCTTTTCTTCACCCTTATGTTAGCTACAACTGGAGAATTATCTATATTAAGTCCACATAATTCCTCACCTTGCCAGTTAAGTAGGGTAGTTTCATTGGTAAGCTGGTCTCGGTGTTGTAGAGATGCATCATTGAATTCATTCTCCTGTGAACTCGAGGCATTCTATACCATAAGTGCCTGATTAATGAGTCCATTTGAGCAAGTGACCTGATTGTGAGGTTGATTACAAGGGTAGCACCACTCATAATCTCCTGCTAGGTTGTTTTGAATAGGGACAAGATCCTTAACTGCACTAATAGGTGTTGGAGCATAAGCCTGAAAAGGTCTTGTGTTTACACTCTATCTTGGGCCTTGGTAGTTGCCTTGATAAGCTTGTCTATTACCTTGATATTGTTGTTGTTGACCTGAATTCTGCTGTTGATAAGGCCTGTTATATGCTTGTTTCTTTTCCAAGCTCACAAACTTATTACCAAAAGTCTGTAATAGACTTTTGATCTCCTGTAACTCATTTGAAGATCTTGAAACAACAACTTCTTGTGTTATAGCAGCTAGAACAACAACTGATACTGCTGGAAAAGGTGGCAAGGGTGCAAAACATGGTATCTGCAAAGGGATATTCGAATGAATATCTGGAAATATAGGCATTGGTGGCCTAGGAGCAAGTTTACCAGCCTGTATTAGGCCGTTTTCTGCTCTGATTGCTATTTCAAATGCATCTGGGAGAGAAACACCCCCATTGATTATATCATAACAACTATATCGCTGTTAAGGGCCTTCAAAAAGTACAAAAATGCATATTCTGGAGGTGGTCTCATTGTTGCAGGGATTCTATCCCAGGTTCTTTAAAATATGAAATTAAAATTATTCATTTGCTCCTGAGGAGCCCTCTTCATCGTAGTTAATTGCTCCAATAAAGATAGATTATTAGACCTGTCTTGAAACTGCCTATGTAATTTGTCACCCAACCCATCCTAGGTGGCAATTGAACCTACTCCAAGACTCTTGAACCACTATAATGCTCTTCCTTTGAATGATGCTGCAAGTAGTCTTACAACTACGTCTTCTTGTGTGATATGGTGCACACCACATAAGGAAGCAACATCTCGTATATGTTCAATCAGGGTAGTCTGATCTTCCCTAGTGAAAGTTGGCAAACTTTTCAAAGCTGCCATTGGAATGTCATTGTGTTGTGTCAAGTTTAATGGAATACCTCCATTAAATGGCACAAAAGGCTAATTTCTAGGAACAACCATTAGAGGTGGATTTGAATTTGTAAAAACTGCAGTTGATGAACTTGTTGCAACAGCTGAACTTGAAAATATATAACTAGCAAAAGCAGTTGGACTACTTAAAAGAGACCTTTCTATTCCAAGGCTAGGTGAGGCTGAACGTTTCTCTATTTTTTTTTTAGATGGTCTTCCTCTCCTTCTTGATGGTGAAAACACAATTTCTGGTCTAACACCAGGTGGTGTAGACTGCACTCTCTTAGAAGGAGGTGCCCTTTTTGCTACTCTGCCTTGTCTTCTGGGTGGTGACAACTGCAAATATTCAAAAGGAACTGAGCTGCTCCTTGTCTGAACTCTTCTCATAAACTGTAAAAGCACTGATTCTGAAGTTCTTTCTCTTTATGGAGTCGCCAAGTATGTAAAAAATGACTTATGTAAAGTCTAAAACTTGTTGGTTGCATACCAAACCAACAATATAATGTGGAACTTGTCTCACCAGGCGTGCCATAAACTGTTATCTCCTAGAAATGCACCCTATGCAAAGTTATGAAAACTGAGCTTTCTAGAGAAACATGGGATCATTTCAAGGCTGTGGGTCACCTAAAGTTGAAATGAACCTTCGGATAGGGCCGACTCCTATGTTGGCCGTATCACCGATACTATTGATTTTGTAAGGAAAAGGGAGAGGGAGTGCATAAAAATGAAAACTAAACCCTATGGTGATACACCGAACTGATATTAATTGGATTTGAAACCAGATTTCATACACTTGCTTGCAATGACTGAAGATAAACTTGCACAACTCACTTCTGCATATTTTTCCAAAGTGTTTCATAAACAGGTTCTAGTGCTGAAATTCCTAGAAGGAAAGCTAACTTCACATCTAAAATTCATTTTTTTACATCTTTTGACATCATTTACAACCTGTGAAAACATACTTTATGCATAAAAGGTTCTAAAATATGATACAAAGCTTGAAGGAAATAAACATTACTTCACTAAAAGCTTGATCAATTAGCTAACTGAACACAAAAAATGCAAAGAAGAGGTAGGCAAAAACTTCAAATCAATAATAATCAAGGTTTTTATTGAATTTCCTTTCCAAAATTGAGTTACAAAGCATACATTAGCTGAGAAAGGATTTGAAAAAAAATCACTAACTCTCCAGAATGCATAATCCGAACCCCTTTACAAAGAGGCAAAAATGCCATATATACCAAAGTCTCGGCCCCTGCCCTAGGGCTTACAAAAATATCAGCCTCCAGAAAGATCCGCCCCTAGATATTTTTAATGAAGTTAATGCTGCATTAAACATGTATCCCTGTTGTCCATGTCGGTGAAGGGTAGCTCTAGGAATGGCCTTCTTGATCTTTTGTAACAATCGCATTAACTTCTGGCCCCCATGTCCACCCTCCAAATTCCATCAGAGCTGCCTTGCATGTTTCTGAGTGCTATCATAAATGTCGATCCACTCCTGCCAGTCGACATCCTAGCTGTCCTTGCGGTCTCATCATTTATGTTCTTCTCCTATTCTAGACCCTTCCGTAAGTTGACCCTCCTTGAGAAACAACATCAGGTTTATCCTGCTTAGATCCTTACAGACGAACACCTCTGTCCACCGAATGATCCGTCATTTTTTAGCGTAGAGAAGATCCATGTTGCTTACATTCTGTTGATCTTCTTTCATAGGGGGAGTCAATCAGTCAAATGGACAATGGTTCACCTTTAGTTCTCTCTAATTGGGTGAACACACTCCATGTAAGATTCCTGGGCGGTCAAAGGTCCTTCAGACAAAATGGCATGTTGGTGAGACACTAATCGTGTCTCCCCGATGCGAGTATACCTCACAGGATGGTCGACATAGCTTGGGACTGTCGGCGGGACTTCATATCGAGCTGCAGGAGTTATATTGATATCGCCATTTCATCGCCCAGACATCCGCATTCGGCGAGAGTTCTCGCCGAAGTCTACAGCAGACCCATCGCTATTGACAAGACAAACATCAGTCAGGAAGACTTCATACCGAAGGCATAAACCTTCGACGAGACCCCATCGGGTCGACAGGACATCTCCCTGAGCCTTCCACTTTTGGTGAGACTCCACCCGGTCGGGAAGACATCTCCCCGAGCCCAAAACATTACACCGACACTAACTCCCTTTGGAAAGACACCATCAAGTCGGCAAGACCTTTCCCCAAGGCCATCTCATTTCGCCGAGACCTTCCGCTATCGGTAGGACCTCTCCCTGAACATAGATTCCTTCGGCGAGACCACCATCATTCGGTGAGATAGCATGCCGAACTCAAACCACGTGGCTAGGAGTCTTACCGATTCCAAATATCCATTCGGTGAGACCCTATCGGGTCGGAAAGACCTCACACCGAGTGCCAAACATTACACCGAGACCTTTCATTTCGGAGAGACCTCATCTCGTCGGTGAGACATCACAGTGAGAGCACCAACTTTCGCCGAGACCTCCATCTTTCGGTAGGACTTCTCCCCAACATTAGCCATTTTGGTGAGACCACCAGCGGTCAGCAGGACATCTCCCCGAGCACAGATCCTTCCCCAACTCCAACCTTGTGAACAACTGTCGGTGAGACCATTTCCCATGCGGAGGGAGATATAAAACTTCACAATGACCGAGATGTCTTGGCGACTTGAGGAAAAAATTAATCCATTTGGCCTTTATGAATACTTGAAAAATAGACCCCAACATGATTGAGCCTGTAGGTGAAAATCAGGCAACACTTGATTGGAGGGGTTTTGATCATTGGCCTATAATATCTTTAGCTCATGGAAGAGATAGTGCTAAAAATCCCTCACAAAATTTTTGTTAATGTGGTTGCGAGAGCCTTCTCTATAGGACCTTATGAAAGAATGGAGGTTTAGAGGTCTACCTCTGAATGGTGGTTTAGTCAAGAAGCTTCAATTTGTGAAATTTTAGTTAAAGAAGTGGAATAATGTTTTGGGAATGTCTTTAAAGAGAAATATTTTGCAAAAAATCATTTAGATCTCATCTCTAGGTAGAATAGAGATTATGGATTTACCCAAGAGTCCCTCAAAGATGAAGTGGTTGCTCTGCAACTGTTATCTAAATGGGAATTGAGGGAGGAATTTTTTTGGAAGAAAAAGTCAAGAATTGATTGGCTTCAAGTAGGATATAGGAACACTACCTTCTATAACTCTGTTAAAGCCAGGGGACATGGGAATTTAATTTCTTCCATTGTTTCCTCTCATGGTGTTCAATTATCCTCTTTTAGTGATATCTCTCAGGAAGCTACTTGGTACTTCTCTTCCCTATTCACGAAAGACTCCCGAGGATTTGGGGAATGTGAACCATGTTTTGGCTTGTGTTACCTTTGTCATTCCATTGGAAGAATATGTTGCACTCAATCGACCTATCTCTTTGAATGAGTTGGAAAAGGTTGTTTTTAGCATGAAAAAAGGTAAGGCCCTTGGTCTGGATGGGTTCCCTACTGATTTTTTTCAGGAATTTTGGGAGATTATCAAGTGGGATCTCTTGGAGGTTGTGCAGGAATCACAAAATAGCAAAACAAATGTTGAAAACTATGAATTCTACTTTTTGGCTCTTATTCCCAAAAGAGAAGGTGTTAATTGCCTTGATCTTTTTCAGGCCTATTGCCCTTTTCAATGTGATTTACAAGATCATCTCTAAGCTCATTGTTGAGAGATTGAAGCCCTGGCTAGTCAAAGTGATATTGGAGGAGCAAGGGGGTTTTGTGGTAGGTAGACATATCCAGGATGGTGTTGTTATTGTTGTAGAGGCAATTCATTCCATGGAGGTATCCAAAGAGAAGGCCATGTTTATGAAATTAGGCATGGCTAAGGCTTATGACCAAGTCAAATGGTCATTTCTCTGTAAGGTTCTCTACACTTTTGGGTTTGATGAGGGATGGATTGATTGGGTGATGAGTTGAGTCACATCAGTCTCCTACTCTGTACTAATTAATGGTGTGCCTACCTCTTTGTTTGGTGCATCTAGGTGTCTTCATCAGGGTGACCCCTTGTCATCTCTTTTCATTATTATGGTTGAAGGTTTAGGAAGACTTATAAAACCTCATTTAAGTCAAGGGATTATTCATGGATGGAGTTAGGGTGAAGGATTGCTTCCTCAATCTCATAGTTTGTGGATGATACTGCTCTCCTGGGGGTTGCTCAAATCAAAGAAGCAAACAATTTCATACGGGTTCTTGATATTTATCTTACAACTTTTGGATAGCGAATTAATGAGGGAAATTCCTCCATCTTCTTCTTCAACACTCTTCTTATTCAATCTAGGATTTCTTGTATTTTAAGATTTTCAATTGGTAGTCTCCCTTTCTCTTATTTGGGAGCTCCCCTCTTCGTGGCTCCTCTTCGAAGAGGTAGGAGCCACGAAGAGGTAACTAGCAAATTGTTCTAGATAAGTTCAAAGGTTATGTCAATCACTGCACTTGTACGTGGCTATGTTTTGCTAGGAGGATTATGCTTCTAAAAGATTTGGTTCAAGTGCTCCCTCTTTAAAAGTGTATGGTTCAAATTGCACCTGTTGGATTTATTAGAGAGCTTAATGCTCTCTCTGGGAAATTCTTATGGCTGGTAGATTAAATTCCAATAAATAGAGTTTGGTTAATTGGGATTTTGTCTATAGGCCTTTTTAGCAAGGTGGTTTGGGTCTTCGACAGGTTGTTCTTATTGGCTAGGCTTTGGCTGCTAAACTTTATTGGAGATGGTGTACTAATCATGATCAACAGTAGGCCAAAATCCTCAATTCCAAATATTTGAGGGGAGTTGTTGGTATTGATGTTCCTAGATCCCCCCTGGATGGTAAGGGGTCTATGATTTGGGACACACTTAAAAGAGGTGTGGGTTTAATAAAGCAAGGAATGTTTTGGATTTGACACAAAGGTGATGATGCTCTTTTTTGGCTTGATTCCTAGGATGGTCATCCCCCAATCCTATCCACCTTTCCTCATCTACATAATCTTGGCTTGCGGTTTCAAGAGGCTGGATGGGTGAAGGTGAGTGATTTCAAGACTATGAAGCATTTGGGTTAGGTTGAGCTTCTTGAGTGGAAAAAGTGTCACTTGTGGCCTTCGGTGGGGGGGGGGGGGAGTGTCTGAAGCGAATCGTGATGAGTTGTCTCAAATTTTTGGATCTTCTCTAATTGAATAAATTTTTACCCCCTTTTTTCAAAAAAATAAAATTACACTATTGAATCCTTATAAAACATCACATAATATGATACAATATAAAAATATCACCTACTTGACAAATAACTTAGATTTATAAAAATAGAGAAAAAGGAAAAAATTAAAGAGAGGAAGAAAGAGTCAAGGAAATGGAGAAAGAGACAACTTGACATGCTCAAATAAGAAAAGAGAAACACAAATTATAATTTTGATTAGAAAAAAAAGATGACATGCATAAAAAAAAATACAAAATAAAACAAACTATATGCCTATAAAGAAAGAGAAAGAGAAATAAACATAAATTGAAAGAAACTAGGAAAAATAGACACATATTGAAAGGTAAATATATCAGACATAAAGAAATAAATAAAGGAAACTAAAGAAAAAGAAAAAAAAATGAAGAAAAATATTTAAAAAGTTGAAAGACGAGAGAGAGAAAGAGGGGTGATGGAACCTGCAATTTTTTTTTTGTTCCATCTCAAACCCTTGTCACGTTTGGATGTAGGGCTGATATTTGAGGGTTTATGATTCTTTTTGTCATAAACGCTTGTAATGTTCTATTTTGTTGTTGACTTCCTATTGTTGGTGTAACTAATATTTAATTACACTTTGGATAAGTTTACTTAGGCATATTTAATTCCTAAGTTATAGGTTGTCATCCTTATCTTGTTGAGCTATCTTGTTGCTCAAGATAAGATTAGGTTTATGGATCTTTGTTTTTATAAAGCAAATTATCTCTTGTAATTATTGTACTTCTAATATATCAATTTACACATCTTTATGCAATCTCTATTTTTTTGTTTTTCTCTTCTGTGGAAGGTGATTTTTCTCGTTTGCATTTTAGATCTTGGTTTCTAACATGGTATTAGAGCCTCGATTTGCAGCCCCTTCTCAGCTTTTTTGGAGGAATACATTGCAGAGCTCGTTTGAGGTCCCTCGAAGGTTTCATTCCTTGAGTATCTTTATGGAGCATCTTGGATCAGTTTGAGGTTTTCCGTTGGATTCAGAGCGCTGGAAAAAGTTAGAAATGACTTTTATTCCATTCATTTTGGTCACCATTTGCTAGATTTGTGAGGGTTTCAAGCTTGGTGATTTTTCTGGGGGTCGCCTAATTTTCTGGGCACTTTGGGCTGAAACGGACCTCGTCGTTGGATTCACAGCACCCAAAAACTATTATTTTCAAATAAAATTTGTCCGATTTGGACACAGTTGATTGGGGAGGAAAAAAATTTTTGCCCAAGGGTCGTACGACCCCAAGGAATGCATTTTGAGGTTCAAATTTCAAGAAAAAATAAAAAAAATAAAAAAACCTATGTTTTTTGTGCCGCCCATATTAAATCCCAATGCCACCGGGTCACCACTCGGTGGCCACCAGTCAACTGCTGGCATGTAGCTCCTCTGACGTCGCCTCCATACTCTGCCACCGGCCACCACTTCGCAACCCATTCGCCACTTCGCCAAGTCTTAGCCCCTGTGGCTTTCAATAGAGGTCATGCAGAGAACCAGGGGCCCGAGCTCTAGCCCCCGGCCGTTTGCAACATACGCCTTGGTCATGTGGGTGACCAAGGGCTGCACCCAGCACCCAGTGCCAACTCTTGGCCCCTGTTCAGCTCCTGCGGTGGTCACATGGGTGACCAGGAGCTTCGACCCTAGACCTTGCTGCTAGCCCCCTGGTTCGCCTAGGTGACCAGGGGCTTTACTTTTTTAGCCCCTAAGGGCTTTTGGCAGCCAAATTGGACCTTTTTGGAGCATTTTCACGGAAACAGGCGTAACTTTGGCATACAGTGTCTTTTTTTTGCAAATAAGATATCGTCGGAAAACTGTTTCGACGCTCTACGTAATGGTGCAGGTGTGATTTTCTAGTTTTATTTTTTTCATTTCTTTTTCGGCCTCAAAAGTCAGATGTTACTATTTTCACTCCGGGAGACGTATCTTTTGACTCGCTTATCTGTTTTTCATGATTTTCACGGCATTGGAAAGCTGGTTCCGGCCTCTATGCAGATCTGAGGTCATTTACAGAATATGTGTACCTTATTTTATGCATGCATTCATTTTTTTTGTGCACTAGGTTTGTATTTTCGCTTATGTTTCTGTAGTTTTGCATTCTCTCCTTCTGCAATCATTAGGTATTGTAATAACAAACTGATATAAAGTTCCATTAAGGGGGGTTCTTGCATCCATTCTTTCATATTAGTGACAAATCACATGAGTTTGTCTGGTTTCATGTTGTTTCTTTTAGCTTCTTTCTTGCTTAGCTGGACACATCTTTGGTTTGCTTCGGTTCACACTTCACATTGGGAGTTTATGGTTCTTGATCCGCATTGTTTCAAATCCTTCTTATTTGAGGGCCATGTTTTTATGGTTAATTTTCCAGAATCTTGATGGTACTCGTCTTATGGGCAGTTTTAGTTTTAGTTTGGCATTGGCTTCGAGAGACACAACTTCTAGATTTTGTCATCATTATGGGCTTCATTCATCATTTCATCTACTGTTGCTTACATATTTTAGGGTTGATCCAGTATGTGAGTTTCCAGTGTTCCTTGGCATCGGGTCTGCTGTTGCATTTGTGATTCTATTTTTGGTTTTAGTTGTAGACAAAATTATCTTTCCTTGCTTTCCAGATTTGGGGTTCTAGTGTTGCTTCATCAGAGTTCTTCTAGTGATTCCTTGCAGTAGTTCATCTCACTGAGGGGGGGTTTTTCCCACTGGGATTTCTCTCTCTTTGCATTTGTACATGGGTACCTAATCAGGCCTTTGTTTCCAGGACCCATCTCACATCATTTGCATAATAATCTGCTTCTCCCTAAGTTGCACTTATGGGGGGTGTTGGTGTAATTAATATTTAATTACATTTTGCATAAGTTTACTTAGGCATATTTAATTCCTAAGTTATAGGTTGTCATCCTTATCTTGTTGAGCTATCTTGTTGCTCAAGATAAGATTAGGTTTATGCATCTTTGCTTTTATAAAGCAAATTATCTCTTGTAATTATTGTACTTCGAATATATCAATTTGCACATCTTTATGCAATCTCTGCTTTTTTGTTTTTCTCTTTTGTGGAAGGTGATTTTTTTGGTTTGCATTTCGGATCTTGGTTTCTAACACCTATTTCCTATTGTTGGTCACTTTAAAACATCTTATGTCATTCATTGTCATCTGGTCACTGGTCCCTCAAGCCTAGGTCCGAGTCTCATAATTCTTATAAGGTTAAGTAGAGGGCCTTTTGGCCTTTACATCCTTTGCATTATTATGACTTAGGCGTCTTTGAGCCTTTTTCTATCATATCATCCTAGAGGGTCCCCTTCATTAGAACAATATACGAGCACGTGCCTAAAGGTTTTCACTTAAGTCTTGTCGACCTATCATCCTTATCGCTCATCACTGATTACTTCAAAAGTGCATGTTTTGAATTGGCGACGAGCGATGAAGTGGTATTTCTTTGATATCACTCATTGTGAATAGCTACCAGAGCTCTTAATTTGAATGTGCAATGAGTGACGTTCTTTGTATTATTAAGGGATCGCTTATCGCTAATGGCTTTTGAGCCTTCAATATTGTAATAGCGATAAGCGATGCCCCTTGGCCTTATGTTCTTATTTTTATTACTCATCGCGGATATGTTATGAAATGATAAATTCAAATTAATGATGAGCGATAGGATGGGATTTTCCATTGCATCATGTATTGTGGATATGTTTTAAGTGCTAAGTTCTATATTAGCAATACACGATATGTAATGCCACTATGAAGATCTCTCATTGCTAATTTCTCACAAACCATATGAAGAGAATTAGCAATGAGTGACGACCTTATGTTTTATCGCGCATCGCAGATTCATTTCAAAGCTTAAGTTCCAAAGTAGCGATGAGCGATGGAGTTCTCTATTTAAAAGTTTCTTTCGCTAATCTAGATAAGTCTTATCTACGATGTCTTTTGTGTTGTTGATTTTCATTTAGGTGCACGTGTCCTAATCTGATCTCTTCACTACATCTCCCTTTGCTAATAGGATTCGAGGTGCAAAGTTTGAATTAACAATGCGCAATGGAAGGATGAACGTGATTAAAGATGGGTCATAGATCTGAGCATTGGGATTTCATCGCAAGGATGGTTGCATCACTGATGGAGCCAATGAAGGATGAGGTATATCAGCGATAAGTAACAACTATCGCATAAAGAAGTAGTGTGGCAGAATCCTAAGGAAATCGTGTAAAGCAAGAAAGAAAGTAGCAAGGCGAACTAATAACCATTGATCTAGTTTTAAAACAGAGTGATCAATGATTAGGGTTTAAACATGAACAGATAATTGTCAGTTTGCTCACACAAACTTACCATCAAACATTAATGGTGGCATGCTTGTCTCTTGGCCATAAAAGAAAGCAGATACCTGGTTGGTTGTGCACTTGGATTCTCTCGCAAGCAGAAAGGATAGCAGAAGCTGAGGAAATTGTGCGGGAAGCTCCAGAAACTAAAAAGTGATAAGTGTGCCATAGCATTTACTCGGGTAAGAAAACTGTATATCTCCTTCTAGCTGAAGTGTTGAGGTGAAAAACCTTAGAAAGTTGATAGGAAATTGGGAGAATTGTTTGCTTGTCTATTACTGATAGCTTCAATTTGGTGATAAGTGTTGGGTTTGGGGAGATTGTTCTATTTAATAAGTAGTACCTTGTGTTCTCACACTTGCAAAGGGTTTCTTGTCAACTGTAAGGAATTATAAACCCTAGTTCTCCTACATTGCAAATGAGTGATCTGGAGCCCAGTGAATCTAGTATTAGGTCAAAGAGGAAACCAAAGCGAAAGAGGGTCAAACGACTTAAAAATCAAGACATTGCAACTGAGGTTGAGTCGAAACCACCTGTAACATCTAACCCTTCACCAAGTACTCCTGCATCATCCACTAGGTCCAAAAGTGTGAAGAAGGAAACAAAATAGTTTATGCAGGAGGCCTCTAGAAACATAAAGGAAGGAGGGTCACAGATTGGAAAATGACCTACAAGCCAAGTTGTCGTCACCACTAGGTTAACTAATAGTGTTGGTGAAATTGGTGAAAAGCCACGGCCTCAAAGCGGGTGGCAGCTTTTCAAGTATGCTTTTAACAGGCGGTATTCTAGTAAGCCTTCATGTTATTTATGGGAGCTAAACCTTGGGAAGCCGGTGCTCCCAAATGTGTTTGTAGAGATGGACCTAATGATGGAATTGACTAGACACTATAATCCTAATGAAAAAACAATTAGGAGTGAAAATGGTGATGTGATCTTGGAAGTGACGAAGGACAAGATGATAGATGTATTTGGGTTAAATCCTAATTATATTGTGAAGTTTAGGCGTGCTGAGTTATATGTTGAATATGAAAAAAAAAATTGCATACAGAGAGAGACTGTTGGTTCGACATAGAAAAAGCAAGGAGAAATTCACTGCTAAGGATATTGAGCCTTTTGAGTGTGAAGAGTTTGTGGATTATTTCAAGAACACTTATTATTGCTTATCATAATCAATTAGTGATGGTGGCAGATATACAAGGTCATAATCAAAACACTGGGTTTGATTATGCCAACTTTGTTGCTGATTAGATGCATGAGGATTTCCTCAATTTGAAAAAGGGAGTGCTCCATTTATATTTCCCTCATTACTCTATGCTAATGCATATGCTCTTATGGGAGGGTGATTATGAATGGAAAAGGAAATTAAATCTGAGACTTAGGGACAGTGAAAATAATGTTTTAATACCAGTACAAATGTGGATATACATTTGTGATCAGGACTATTCCAATTCCAATTATACCTTTCTTGCTAATGTTGTAAGATATGGTATCTTAGAAGCATTGGGTGTAGCACCTATCCACAAGATTTCTCATGAAATCAGAAATATCATGCTCCCAAAAGATATACCAGGATCTAAAGCAACACATAATTGGGAAAATTGGTTTCTTCATTCTGAATATACTTTGATAAGAGCCTATGGAGCTAAAGTGGCACCTCATTGTCTACCCATGTATGTCTCAGACATATTGGATTTTATGGAACTCATGTGGCAAATTAATGTTATGGATTGTGAGATGTTCAGGAAGCCCAAGAAAGGTACTGTGGTACATCCCTAATGTGCTTTTTCTTACTTCATAGTCATTGCCCCTGAGGGGTATGAAAAGTTTGGCATCGCGGTGAATAATCTCAGAATGCCTATTGATGAGATTATAATTTTTGATCCAGAGGGATTTGTGGCAGGAAGAAGAAAACAAAAATAGCTCAGGAGTCATACATCATGAATTCTTATACAAAGATGATGTATTAAGAAATTTGACAAGTGATGAGGTTGTCATGACTAGAAAGAAGGAATGGACAACTATAATGAACATTGAAGAAAATATCATGAAAGGGAATGCTTTTTACATAAGTCCATATAATGTAATTGAAAACCCTCTCGAAAGAGCCTTTACTATGCTAAAAGATTATTAGTGTGGTGAGTTTAAGGTGAAGGTGAAGGAGGCTGCTGATAAAGCACAAGTTCTCCTGGAACAACAACAAGTTATGGATATCCCAGAGCGGCCTGCAGATGTTCAAGAAGTCAAAGAGGAACAAATGACAGAACATGTGCCAAGGAATGATGAGATAGAGTAGAAATTCCCTCCTCCTCATATTGAGGAAACTCATAGTTTAGATATTCCCCTGACAAAATTGTAAAATGGCAATATGATAAGGAAAGTGATGATGATCCCAGGATCAAGGAGTGTGATGAATTCCTTGTTGATGATAAATTTGTACAGTCTAAAGAGTTTTAGGAGTTTATGATTCAACAGTGGAGTAAAGATATAAAGGAGAGAATTGAATTAGCCTGAGCTAATGTTGACCCTTCTCATCAGGAAGAGGTTGAGAAAGCAAATGAGGAAAAGATCAAGGCCGAAATTGCAGCTGTTACTCCCACTGAGGCTAGGAAAATTGTCTCAGATAGTGGAATCATGTTATTACCAGGATGTACTATCACTACTTCCATAGCATATGACGTGTGGTAAGAAGAGACCCTCGGCTTCAATATCGAGGAGCAATTTGAGGATAAAGTGTTTGGATGGATATAGTCCAAAGTTTCCTACTCTTGCAATTTGGATTACATCCTTTCCCCTTGACCTGGTCTACACAAGAGAAGGAGACCTTGGCCTTAAAAATTAAGTTTGAATGATTAGTTGAATCTGATAAAGAAAATGTTAGAAAGGAAAAGCTTGAAACTGTTAAGGTGGAAAATGAAATATTTGAGGTTGTGTTAAAGCATAGGGTGACCAAGTTGGTCCACAAGGCTAATCATGTTTGGACCACCTATACAAGAAGCAAACACTAAGTATTTATAGGTACAAGAGGCCTTCAAGAATGAATGAAATAATTGGATTACTAGGGTCAATGCTTTGAAAGAAATGATACCCAAAATGAAGGAGGATCCCGAGGCACCTACAAATATTCCTGAAGTCTTGCAAATCATTGACTCAAGAAATGAGATAACTACTTTCCATGGAAAGTTAGGTGTACAACTGTAGAGTAAGTTGAAGATATTTAAGGAAATGGAGGAACGTGGTATGCCTCGGATATTGAGTTCAAAAGGTGAGTTGCAACCATTTGAAACCTAGAAGGAAGATTTGGGAGGAATGCTTGGAGCAGCTATGATGGCATTGACTGACACTAACTACATCTTGCTCAATTCAAATATTGATACAATGATGAAGATTGAAACAAAGATGGACATATTTGTTAAAGAGACCAGGATTTTAATTGATGCTAGATATTCTCAGTACAGTACTAAAGTGCAAGGTTTGTTGAATGTAAAATGGCCCACTGAAGATGAGTATAACATGTGGCTGGAAAAATACACAGAATGAGTAGATGTGGAGATTGATTATGAACAAGGTAAATAACGGATGGGAGGAGAACAATGAATAGCCTGAATATAATACAGATTAGGCTTTTGATAAAACATGGTAAAATATTGTTCTCTCCTCAATTTGAGATGGGTAGCACGTGGTGCTAATATGGGTAAAACAATTTTGACTTTTTATCTATTTTCCTTGTCTTGCTTCGCAAGTTTTGCTGTCTGGTTTTCCCACGGTTGGCATTTTTTGGGCATGTGGGGAATATCTTGAAGCTGTTGTAACAAACCAATAATGTCTTTTTGAGGTGCGACGTGTTTTCTACAACGAGTTGAGGTCAATTTTTCCTCATGTTCATTTGCTCCACCTAAAGACTCGAGTGTAACTGAAAATGAAATATTGTTGCAGTGATCCAATGAAATTTTGACATGTGTGCTTCCTGGCTTGAGGTTTTTTTTGCTCTTTCATCTCTATAAGAAAGAATTCAGGGCCGGAAGCAGGAGTTAGTTGAAAATTTTGAGTTAACACTGTGAAATTCAAGACAATACTAAGCAAGTTTTAGAGTTTTTGTCTTAAGTTTCTTTTGGAGTTTATTGTTATGCATGTAATTTTGATAACATATAGCATTTAAAATACAAAGTAATATCAGTTTCATGGCTATTGTCTCTCTTTGTATGCGTTCTATGAGTTATGAGTGAAAGTAATCCATAATTTCTTTCGTTTGTCTCTATCATTTCTTTATGGATGTTTATTATTGATTCAATGAATTAATGTAAGTGCTTGAGTGAGATTAATAACTTGTATGAACTGGGTGCTAGGATGGTTGTAAGCAGTAATAATCATTAATGTCATAGAGGAATGTTGTAATGTAGGATTTCTTGAGGTTATAGGTGCTATTGTTTAAGTTGTTATCAGGTCACATAGATTGATATTGACTCCGTCCTTGGGATAAAGGCACCGGTTCGTGAAAAGTACTTGTGGTTCAGTTTCGGTGTTGATTCATTAGCTACTCATTTTTTAAAATTATAAACTCTCAAATTGATACCGTTGTTGTTTTGTGTTGAAGTTCCACCTTTTCATGCACAATATATATGACATTGATTAATAAATTGCCAACTTATTTGATGCATTATATTGAATGGTTTTATGAGAGGTATTTGTTATTAACAGTGAATCTACTTAATATTGTGTGAATTATTAAATATACATTGTGGGATCACCCTCTCGGGTTTCACAGAGCCCAAAGAGTAGGAATAGAAGTCTTGCAACTTGTATTTGTTCATTGGCCGATCCCTTTAGAAGTACTGATCATTGGAAATGGAAAAGTCCATAGGTACCTCTAGAGATTAGTTTGGTTCTTAAAAAATTACCAACAAGGGGAAAAAGATGTAAAATAAAAGAGTGAGGAAAAAAATATAAGATATAAATGAGAAAAATAATAAAAACAATTTAGGAGAAGAAAAAAAAGGTTTAAAATTAAAGTTAAAGAAAGGCTAAAAACAGAGAGAAACACAAAAAAAATGTTAAAATAAATAAATAAAGGGAGA
>VDFB02389948.1:0-13617 GCA_007258455.2 Sequoia sempervirens
CTCCTATAATCATAACATATCGTAAATCAACATTTTATCAACCTATTAATCAATCTAATCAGCTTAAATGAGATTTTGATCAAATCTCATAGAGTGTTTATCATCGACTCTCATTTGTCATGAGGTCAATCATTGTCTATCCTATCATTGACCCTCACCTATCATGAGGTCAATCATCAAGACATCATCAAACATCATCAAAATATCGGTTGGCGTGATCATCAACCATCAAAATCAAGGAGAATAATCAAAATTTCATCAATTTGGTGTAAATGCGTTGAAACAATGTTTCTATGCACTAAAATCATGGATGCGCTAAAAAATTCTATCAATGCGCCAAAATAGGGTCCCTATGCGCCAAACTACCAAATGCACTAAAACATAAGTTCCAAAAGTGCCATTGTGCAGTCTCTATGCGCTAATAAATTGAATTCACTAGAAAAATCACTTGATGTGCTAAATCATGGAATCTATGTGCTAAATTACCCAATGCACTAAACAAATCACTCTATGCGCTACTCTGTGCTATCAATGTGCTAAAAATCCTAATGCACTAAAATATTTGCTAGATGCGCTACTATGTGCTATTAATGCACTTAAATATCAACTAGATGCACTATATCAGGTACTCAATGCGCTAAAATGCAAATTGCAGAATTCAAAACTTGAAAAATGTGGGAAAAACACATTTCAAATTTCAACAAGAGGTTTATTGGGGTATGTAGTGGAGGTCCATACACGACCAAGTAGTTGTGACATCAAACTCGCTCGAATTGATGGGTTTGATACACGGTCACCATTTTGCTCCAAGTGCTCAATCAACTCAATCTCTCCAATGGAAATGAATCAAATGAGCTTCCTTTTCACCTTTTGCCTTTTAAGGGGTAATTAAAGTGGGATTTAAAATTGAGATTGTTTTATTTTTACAGGGGCATCAATTGAAATCCAAAGTGTAATCATGGCAGGGCTCAATCTTCTAGCTAAATAGGAGATAGAATTATTAGACATATCCCAAAAGAAAATTTGGAAATCATCATACAATTTCAAAATCTTAAAAAATTCAAAATCTAAAAATTCAAAATTTCTTCAATTTATCCCACGAGGGGCATATATACATCATCACTTTCGAAAATCAATGTTTAGGGGCATGTCAAAATTTTTATCGGCACTATCGGAATTTTTTTTTTCTTTTTAGTAATGTGTCTCAAACACATTGCCTGCTTCAAAATATACCACACTTAAAATTGGTCTGGAGGAAATTAATTAAATACAAGTTATTTAATTAATGATCTTTAATTTGTCTACTTATAAATAAATTGATAAGATTTATTTATATAGTTCACTTTCTTTAATTCTTTCTATCTTAAATATTTTTCTTCATGTTTTAATTAAATAAATAACTTTAATTAGTCTGTTTTATTTAATTAACTCCCTTTTATTACATTCAAATTCTAAATTTGAATTTAGCCACATTTCTCCTAACTTCTCATCTTCCACCTCATCATGTGTCTCATGAAATTTAATATTTTCAATATTTAATATGGCATTTATCTTCAACAAATTATAACCAATTTTGAGACACTTGGCCTTCACCTCTCTTTGATTCCTCTCCACACTTGGTAGTTTGTTCTACTAAAGGGAACACACTACATGATTCTCTCTAACCTCTTCATCCTTGACTGTCCGTCTCTCCAGATCGAATCCAAACTGTTGAATCTTGCCACATAGGCTGATGCCTTGGGGAAATCTATAAATACAACCTCATTTACAACCATTCATATAGAGAGCATTAGTAATTAAACTCTGTTGAATTTTAGAGAGCATTGTTATCTTAGCATTATAGCATTTGCATCTTAACATCATTTAGATTAACCATGGATTTACCATTAGTTGCATCTTAATTTCTGTAATTGCATCACATCATTTCCATTATCAATATCATAGCATTATCATAATCTTTGCACAATCATCTACAACATTTTAGCAATCAATCATGTAGGAAAGACTTATTGCATTTTCAACATCTTGTTCTTCAGGTTGTCATTTGGAGAGTCATGTGCATACACACAATTTGAGAGCAATAATGACTTGAAAAATCCTTGGAGATAAAGGACAATGGGACGACATTAGAGAGTTTGTTTATTTCAATTTGAGTAGATTGTTATTTGAATTCTCTAATACAATTTTTCATTGGTGTGTTGTATTACTTGCTTATGCACTTACATATTTTATACACACAATTTGTAATCAAATTGGATTTAATCCTTTTTGTAACTCTAATTGAGTTAGGGTTGGGTTTGAATTTGAATTCTCAATTATACCTACACTAGAAATGCAAGTTTTGTTGTTTTCGTTTTGTTTGGACTTCTACTCTCCAACTTGAGTAGTCTAGTGTAGTGTTTCCCTACCATGATTTTATTTCTTGCTTTTTGTAAGTATTTGATTGAGTCAAGTTGAATAGGGTAAGTCCTTTGGACACAAATAAAGAATGTTGTAAATGATGCTTTGTAATAACAACAGATGACTGTAATATGCCATTGTATTTTGCTCCAAATATATATGTCAATATGTTATATTCTCAAAATATTGTATGTATTATCTTTTGAATCAATATAATCAAGGGTTGTGTTGATGCTTCAAACACATTTGTTGTTTGAATTATTTCTGTGTTTTCCTATCAGTTAAGGAGTGGTGTGATTTCTTGCATAGAGATAGTGAGGGTAATGTGCTGCAATGTGGATTAATAAGTAATGTGATGATTGTCCTTTTGTTGGTTTCCTATTGCAAGGTAGTAGGGTTATGAGAAGCCATGGTTGGGCTATTGTGGGAGTTTATTTCATTCCTGACTCTATATGGATTAGGAACTGGTCAAGGAGATTCACAAAGTTTGAAGCTAGGACATAATCAAAATATTTAATTCAAAAACATTTCCCTACTTTCTTAGTTTAGATTTGCTTTCACGTTTTCCCTTTCCACACTACCAGAAGTCATTGATAACATCTAGAAGGTTGCATAGATGATTTACCCCATCAAAGGCCTTCCACCATTGTAGTGTGTTGATCTGCTTTAACATATAGGGATACCCACCTTGGTCCTATGGAGCCTAAAGTGCATAGGAGAAGCTTGCCAATCATCTCCTGTTTGTTGGCCACTAACCTAGGGTCTCTAAGCATAAGGAGTAGCTACCCTTTAGGAGATGGTAGACCATCAACTGGAAACACCAACAGACTATAGATATTTCTCTTCCCTTTTAGCACTTGTTAAGCCCTATCCTCCATACACATCTCTAGGAGTTGATAGAATAGAGACTTGTGCAAGTTCTACTGGAAATTTTTATTGATCCATTATGTTGTGGTGGGTGGGAAGAAACTCATTTAATCTAGGTGTGTCATCATCCTTTCCCTTTTATGCATTTCTTCTTACCCTTTTCCTTGGAGATCAATATAATAAAATTAGTTGTAGGTTTATGTAGTGTTGGGTTGGTTCAACATTGTTGCACTTAGGTTAGAAAGGAAGTTGGCATTCTTCAGAAGTTTTATATTCATTGCAAGGGTCCCACACTTGAAGGTCAATCCCATGTTTCAATAGAATATTGAATAGTTGGTTTAGTAGGGTGTGATTCTAATTGACAACAATTACATTGGAAATAATCCAACCAAATATCTTACACAAAAATAAATAAATAAATATGAATATACAAAATTCCTCATTAATCTCCTTTGACTTTGAGTTCAATTAATAAAAATATATTAAAAATAATAGATATACTACCAATATTTTTTGACATAAATAAGGTGTTTAATGTAAAACACAACCATTTTGTTCTTTCTTAGTTGTGGTCTCATGGAGAGACATTTCCTAAAATATCTTAATAGGTGTTTTTTTAAAGGGTCTAAACTCCTACAAAATTAGCACAATGAAATATATAATGTGTCCCACGAGCTATAGGACTAAACAGATAAATGATCTCAAAGGAAGAAATAAAGACATTAGGAGAAATAACATAAGAATGATAGATAACAAAAAATGAACACATATAGTAGGGCGTTAATTTAGATCAACTAGCCTCTTAAGCTCAAAGATAACTCACCATTATTTTGCAAGGAAAACCACTCACTCTTCAAAACTCACCTCCAAATAATCCTTAACAATTTCAACTATAGTTGAGTAAGGGGTGAACACATTAACAACAATTTTAGATTTGGTTCTCTTAGTAGGGCCATCTAATTCATCCTTCTTCCTTTCTTTAAGCTCTTCTTGTAGAACATACATATTGATGGATATATTCTTTATGGTTTCCTTTACATTGGTGTGGTTTTTCTCTAGTAAATCTAATTTATTCTCCACCATTTCGAGTTTCTCAAACATAGCAAAAAAAATGTTTACTTTATTCTATAGTTACTCATAAAGGGAACAATAATTTGACTTAGGCCAATTGAAAGAATCTCCATTTCCAAGCTGTGGACTTTATGTCTAGCATGTTTTAAATTTGACAAAGAAACCATGTTTCAGTATACTAGTTTGTAGGTCTAGGTTTTCTTCAAGAGATTTGGCACAATATTTTAATTTCGTGCAATTGTTGTATATCTCTTTAGGCTTCTACCCTGGCTTAGTTTGAATTTTGGAACTCTTGTTCGTAGGGTGTCCTATTTCACATAGGGTTGGGTAGTTTGAACATCTTCAAGGAGGTAAATAATCAACTCTTCCTCTATTTTATCCTTCCCTTTCCTAGGGATACATATTGGTTCATTGAGGCTTTTGTTAGTGGGAGTCTTGTTGGGTTCTTTAGGGGATTGCAAGATCAAAATTTTGACCTTTCTTTGTTTCTTGGCCTAGTGGGCTTAGTCCCAAAGTAACAACTTCTAAAACTTGGGAGACCTTTTCCATGTTGCTAGGTTTGGGTGAGGAGTAGCTCAAGCTAGGGGTAAGGTGGGAGCCATCTTTAAGAATGAACACTTTTTTAGAGCTATCTTGTGAGTAGCCATTTTAGGAGGGATGTCCCTAGGTTTAATAATCCTAGGAAATGAAGTATTGGCAAAGGGTTTTGGCTAATTCAAATTTATATAAAAAATAAATCAATCCTTGGTGAAGAGGGAGGTTAGCTTTTCCCATTAAAACATTGAAGACCATTGCTCTAAAGAGCTTAGTAAGCAGAAGGGGAAGCTAATTTTAACTTTATGTCTAAGATGATTTAACATAGAGAAGTGATATGTAAATATCCATTTGTAGTGCCACTCGAGTATGAAGTGCCACATGATGATTGTAGGAACCTTTGACCATGACTTTCAAGCCTCATCCTTACAAAATCAAATTTGAAATTTGTGAATAGTTTCATCCTTGTCAAGAAACCTTACCGTATGTTCTCTATTCATATGCCTATATGCAAAAAAGCTTTCTATATATCAGTAGGTGTTACTAAGAGCTTTTAAGAGCTCTTATAAACAAAGGTCTTATAGATTTTAAATTAATAGACAAACTTTAAATTTTAAAGTTGATAGTCTTAAATTATTTTTTAACAACAAGAAATACTAAATTTACAATTATATAATTAAATTCTAATAAATATTAACAAGAATTTTAAAAACTATACAAAAATTGCATATGAAACTAAAATTTTATAAAATAAACGAGAAACTTTCTCATTTACACCCCCTTAAAATTAAAAAATTACAAGTTTATAACATAATTTTCTTTCTCCTCACGTTGAAATGAAAGAAGGAAAGGAGCTAATCACTTGGGAAAGCGAGAATCCTAAAAGCTTTGGAGGTAGCGGCAAAGAGAACAAATATCACCGAATTACTTGATGGTTAGAGTATGCTAGGCTCCTTTATGAGCGGGTCCATGAGAAAAGCATCCCTCCAGTTGTTAACACATCAACGGAACTATTCACCGTGGATGATATTAAACAGGGAATAAAGAAGTTAGCAAGTGGGAAAGCACATGACATAGATGGGATTCAGGCTGAATTTCTAAAGTGGGGGATTGAAACTCTCGCTCCTTTCATAACAAGAATTTTCAACAATGTCAATCAGGAAGGCTTTCCTGTGGAGTGGACTACCAGTGTGGTCATTCCTTTGTTTAAAAGTGGTGATATCAATAACCCATCTAACTACCGCACAATTATGGTTAATCCTATCTTTGGCAAGCTCTTTGGTAGCATGGTTGAGCGTAGGATCAGCAACTGGGCAGAAAATGAGGGCAAAAGGGCAATGGGGCAGGCAGGCTTCAGATCTAGGCACTCTACCATTGATCACTGCATCACCCTTAGGCACTTGATTGAGAAGATTTGGGACTGCCAAGGTGAGGAAGCTTATTGCTGTTTCGTTGACTTCAAGAAAGCTTTTGACACGGTGCCTAGGGACAAACTGTGGAATAGGATGGAAGAATTAGGCATTCCAAATGTGTTTAGAGCAGCTGTTCACAGGTTATATGAGAAGGTTAATGCTAAAATTAGAACAAGTGAGGGTATGTTAGAATGTTTTGGCAACGACATTGGGGTTAAGCAAGGCTGCCCTTTATCTCCCACGCTTTTTGGGCTCTACATTGATAAGTTGGAAGCTTGGTTAAGCAAGGATGGAGGGGACGGTATCCAATTAGCAGGTTATGTAGTGAAATTACTTCTTTATGCTGACGATCTTATTTTGATTTCAAAAACAGCTCATGGGTTAAGAGAACATTTGAAAGCTTTAGAACACTTCTGTCAGGAAGTGGGGATGCAAGTGAACACCACCAAAACCAAAATCATGATTTTCTCTTTGAATAGAAAAGAAAAACAACATATCTTTCCTTTTGAAGGTAGTCCACTCGATATAGTGAAAGAATACAAGTATCTTGGGATTGATTTTCACCATAAGCTCAGCTGGGAGACCCGTCGCACGAAAAGGATACAGGGAGGGTGGAAAGCCTCTTTCCTGCTGCAAAACAGATGTAGGAAAGCTGAACTTTGGGATTGGAAAACCAAGAAAACTCTTTTTGGTTTACTTGTCACGCCAGTTGTACTTTATGGGTGTGAAGTGTGGGGAAACAATATGTCAAATTGCAGCTGGAGACAAATTGAAAGAATCCAAAAACACCTAATAACAAGCAATCTCAAAGTTAAGGCCACAGTCCCATATGAATTTCTTTTAGCTGAAGCGGGGGCTTTTCCCTTGGAGGCATTGGCGATAACTCGGTTGATAAGTTATCTAAAGAAGATTGAAAACATGGACAACCACCGGTGGCCCAAAGCGGTTATGGAGGAGGCGCTAAACCGTAGAAAGAAAACTTGGATGAAGCAGAACAACAAGTGGCTGAACAAGTGGGACATCAAATTGCAGGAGTGTCCCAACACCAATAGTGAAATAAAAGATTACGTGAAGGAAAAATTTAGGACTGCCATGTGGTCAAATCAGATTGGGCGAAAAAAAGCATACTACATCAAAGAGTTTAACCCGACAAAGGATCATGGTGAAAAAACGTATTTAGGGGCTGCTATTAAAAGGAAAGCGAGGGTGTTAATAGCACAGATGAGGACAGGATCACATCATCTTAGGTGCGAGACCGGTAGATGGAAGTCTCCTAAGGAAACGTGGGAAGAAAGAACCTGCATATTCTGCAATAAGGGGGTGGTTGAGACAGAGCGACACTTCTTCTTGGAATGCATAGCTTATGAAGACATCCGTAAACAGTATGCAAATAGTTTGGGTATGGACGATATGCAGCAGTTATTCGAGGAGGATAAGATCAACCAGACGGCCAGCCTTCTAGTCAAAATCAATAGTAGGAGATCTGATTTAGAAAAGAGCATGAAAGAAAATTAAGTTGTGTCTTGGTCCCATAGACTGTTTAGTCTCGTGGACGTCACTAAAATCTTTCATTCATTCATTCATTCTAACACCTTGCTCTACGAGCATAGTTCATGTAACAACTCATGAACCCGCTTATCCGCTGTTTAAGCTGTTGTTCTAGTGGAAACAACCATGTAGCCTCTAAAAATCCATTTCATTTGGCCGTGATAGATCATACGCAATCATACGCTAATTCACCGACATAAAATAACAAACATAAGTGCCAAAAATTCTTCAGATCGGAACAAGCAATTATATTTTTGAAAAGCCTAGAAGTCCATATGCAATGATAGATCAGACAAAATGAAGGGCTTCAAACGATTTTCGCTGCTTATTGCATTACTGGTAACGCTTATCAGGCCATTGAATGGTGGCAGTGTGACACCACTAGAGGCAAAGCAGCTCAGAGATGAGGTGGAACATCCCTTTCTTTTATTTGTTCCGTTAATTTCAGTTTTAAGGTTCTGTAAACAAATTGTTAGGTCTTTATAATGCATTCTTAATTTTATAACTCACTTCGGATTTTTTCTATAGCCATTCTGCACTCCGTTTCTAAGCTCTCGATTGGTTTTCCTTAGGTTAACAGTAATTCTCATTGTGATGCGTTGCCCTCAGCGAATGTAAAAATCATTATATATTATTTATTTATTTGTGGTAAGTTCTATCCCTGCCACTAGACCTTTGTCTTTGGTATCACTATCTATTCCAGTAATATCGTCCAGGAGTTGCGCCTAGACTACACAAGAATAATTAAATGTACATCATTCAAATTTACCCTCAAATTTTATTTCAGGGATTTGAACATTGGGTTCTGGTATGAAAGTTCTGTTGAAAACAAAAAGTTGAGGTATACTGATTGATCAACTCGAGATATTAAGCTAATTCAGTCAGATCAAACCGATAATATTGTGGGAGAGCTTGCGTGGAGGCTGATACATTCTACTTTTTTCCCGGATGTTTGGGCTTTAATTTAGTGTACTTCAATTTGATCTTAGCTTTGAACAAGTACAACTTGCCAGGTGTATAGAATAATTGGTGGGAATAATAATGAGTGAAAGCCAAGCAAATGCAGTGACAGCCATGAATACACTTTGGGCAGCTTTGAGATATCAGGCGGTTTGTATATATATATATATATATATATATAGTAGCAAATGGCTTTATCCTTAATAAGCTGTTTGGTGCTGGTGTAGCTTTTGGAATCTT
Source organism: Sequoia sempervirens (assembly GCA_007258455.2). NCBI lineage: Eukaryota > Viridiplantae > Streptophyta > Pinopsida > Cupressales > Cupressaceae > Sequoia > Sequoia sempervirens. The sequence goes on from VDFB02389948.1 coordinate 9,033, forward strand.
TGACCTGGACACTGGGATCTGGTGTAGTGTAGGATGCCCCAAAGGATGCAGGTCCTGACATGTTGTTAGGTGTAACTGTCACATTATAAATTGAGCTGCATACATTATACTAAAACCATTATCATTAGCCCCGCCAATTTTGGCACTCGTTGGAGTTCTGATTTCGCAGATTCCCTAAAAAAAATTAACCTTATCAATGTGACTAGTGCTACGAGAACAGTTTAGCTACAAAACATCTCAATGAATATTGGCATCATCACATTTTCCCATATACCACCCCGCTAATCAATTTAGCTACATATCTTTGATCCCAAATGAACACCCTGTCTTGAGGACACGGACTAATATCTTTTCTCTAATGCACATAATGTCTAGACCAGGTTTCAATTCCATCTTGCAGTGTAAACAATGCTAATCAATCTTGTTTATGTCTACTGTTAAAAAATACATATGAAAAGATGACAGCACTTGATGGACTATTGCGACCCCACATCTTTCGAACAATTTGCTTTTGAAATCTTTAAATTGTAATCTACAGTCAGCAATTATTCTGTTTGAACTGATCCCTTTCTGGGCCCCACTGGCTGTGCCACAATCTCTTGTTCTGAACCATCTTTCAAGGCATCGTGGATTCTCAATGATAAATTACAACCCTTTGGTTTCATGCATTCCCTAATTAGATAATGTGGTATTCCACTATTGTTTCTTTGCCAATGCTCTAAGTACAGTCATTAAATCATTTTTTAACCATTAATTTGTGGGAATCCAGGTTTCTTTGCGAATTTTAACTCTGCAGAAAGACATACACAATGTTATTAGACAAAGGCCAGACTACAGCAACCACATTGCTCCTATCCTCTGCTTCATCTCATCAATCATTTTGATCTACGCGAGACTGGCTTCACCTCTTTAGCCAATCAGTGGGTATATTCCTCAGACTTTTGGTTGTCACCCTTGAGGACTGCATCTGCTTGGCAGCAACTCATCTTTATTTACATCAATTATTCGAAAGTGGTGGTCACCCTTGAGGACTGCATGTGGTGGTGGAGCATATATATTATATAAATTTTTTAAAATTACAATAAAGTGCCCAAAGGCTGCAAGTTTCAACTACAAAATGACAAAAACATAGAAAATATGCAGCTGTACCTAATCAGCATCTGGTAAAACTGCAATTCTAACTCCATACAGCTGGGATGAACCATCAACCTTAAGCATGAAAATGTGATAATTTCCTTGCTCTAGTTCTGTACATGGACGTGATATCAGCTGCATAGACTGATGATGTCAGTGATGAAAAATGCCATTTTTTGCTTAATTTTCTCTTACATGAACACTTTGTCAGGAAAAAAGTAAAACCCTCATATAGCTGCAACTGTCCTGACACCAACATTGATCAAATTAAGGTTTTCACTCTCCAAGGTGTATTGTACAGACCTGCGATAGCAGGTGTACAGACTGATGACATGAGCATCCTGAAGTTATCTTTTGATATGTATTTTTTCCTCTTAATTGGCCCTAAAATCTGTTAATGTAAAACTGACAGCAGGTGTACAAACTGATGACATGAACATTTTGAAGTTATCTGTTGACGTGTATTTTGAATTTTCCCTCTTAAACTGACCCTAAAATCTGTTAATATTGAATAAAAAGGTATGCATTTACATTTAATGTTGGAATATCGCAGGTGTACAGACTGATGACATGAGCATCCTGAAGTTATCTTTTGATATGCATTTTTTCCTCTTAACTGGCCCTAAAATCTGTTAATGTAAAACTGACAGCAGGTGTACAAACTGATGACATGAACATTTTGAAGTTATCTGTTGGCATGTATTTTGAATTTTCCCTCTTAAACTGACCCTAAAATCTGTTAATATTAAATAAAAAGGTATGCATTTACATTTAATGTTGGAATTACTTATTTATTTCCTACATTTATGATCATTTAGTGTTGATATACCTGCTGCTGTAGAAAATTTGTATAGCTGGGATGAACCTACAATCAACTATTCTAGCACAACAAATCATTCTTTTATTACCCAGATGTACTCTACAGGAATGTGATATCACCTGTATGGACTGAAATGTCAATAACATGAAAAGTGTCTTCTTGGGCTTAGCTCTCTCTTACACCAACACTATGTTAAGAAAAGGCCTTCATAGAGCTACAATAGCCCTGCTACTAAATGTGATTAAAGGGATTCCATATCCTAGCAGTACCATATAGGCCCGTGACAATTTCAATAATGTAAGGACTATGAAATCAACAGGCTAAAGTTATCTTTTGATTTGTTCCTATCTCTTACAACATCCCTCAAACCTGTCATATGAAAAATAAGGTAGGTATTTACTTTTAATGCTGAAGGTTGATGGTTCATCCCAGTTGTATGGAGTCAAAAAAGTGATTGAAAACATGCCTGGGCCCCCGGGATGGTTGGGGGACGTTTGGACATCCCCTAACGTCCCCAGGCATTTACTATTATAAAAAGCAAGTACTCAAAACATTTACTGTTTTTCTGAAAATCTGGGGATGGGGTGGGGATGGGCCCATCCCCACATCCCTAAAATGTCCCCTATGGTGAACGAGGTCAAATTTGGCAGGGGATGCATCCTCAGGAGCATGGCAATTGACTCCTTGGGACAAACATGGGATCTATTATGGTCTCCTTTTCTCCTTACCACTCCAATCTTCAGCTGCAGAATGCGAATGAGTATTTTATGCATGTAAGCCATAACGGCCTTGCTTCAAGAGCAGCTAACCATTGGTATAGAAATTTTTGTCAAAGTTCTATTTTGTTTACTGTTCTATGTTTCAGTTATTATTTGTTATGATATGATCTTTATACAATATCTGCTGAAGAACTGCTTCTGGAACTTATTATTAAGGTGGAGCATCATCAAGTGTTATTTATTTACATGTTGATCTTTTCATGGTACAGGTTAAGCAAATGTTTTATCATGCCTTTGATGGTTATATGGAACATGCTTTCCCCCTTGATGAGCTAAGGCCTCTAAGTTGTACAGGAGAAGACTCGTTGGGTGGTTATGCTTTGACACTTGTAAGATTGAAAATTGTCTTGCTGGAATGGTTTGCTAGTGCGGATTATACTTTGTGAGGTAAATTGTTACTAATTGCATTGGTATCGGTGATTATCAGATTGATTCTTTGGACACATTAGCATTGTTTGGTGATAAGGAACGATTCAGTGATGCAGTTAATTGGCTTGGCAAAAATGTGCATTTTGATAAAGTAAGTATTGTTTGCTAAGTCTCAGTGTGTGTCAGAATATTTCCATGGATGGAGCTCATTAACATTATCATTGTAACATATGCATAAACAATTTCTTCGTAATATTCTTGAGAGTTGTAATCTCAAATTTCAGCTTATTCGATGAACCATAATTAGAACACGACACGGCTTTTTGTATTTTGGAATGATGTGCAGATAGCAAGTTATTTCTGCTAGTTATTAGATGATGTATTGTGTTTGTGCTCTTAACGAAAGTTCAGTATTCTCGTACTTGCAAATTTTCTATTATGTTTGTAAAGCGCATTTGGGCAGATTATGAAATATGAAGAGCAAAGGTTGAAGAGGCAGCTATAGATTGTTTGAGAAGAGCACTAACTGTGATAGTTATCTGGACTTTAAGAACAGCTAGTTCCTTCTGTCATCGTGTACCTAGATTGGCATTATGTTGCAACTCAAGAACAAGCTGCAGTTATATATTCTGCTGCATAAATTATTTATCCATTGGGTATTACTGTCATGATGTGCTCTGAATCTGAGATGTTTCACATAATTAATGCCAACTTCAATCCAGCACTTATCAATCATGATTTAACAGTTTAATTGCTAGTTATTCTTGTATTATTATGATGATTAGAAGTATGAGAATACCCAAAACATGTCTGTTTGAGTAATTTCATGTAGTCGTGTACATCTTAAACTGATTGTTAAAAGAAATATTAAACGGTACATTATAGTTGCAAATTGTGAATCAATTGTGCTATGTGAAATTTGCTAACCATACCAGGAGAGCCCCAGAGTTTCTGAATGCTTCCTCTTCCCATGCTGAGATATGTTTATGATTTATCTATGTATTGGATACTGGATACAGATATAATATTCCCAGATACAGCAAGGATACCGTATCCAGATGTATCAATGATACCGTATCCAGATGTATCAATATACAAGTCCATATTTGGGCTGTATCCAATATATTTGGATAAAGTTCCTCTCTGTCCAGTGCTGGATCTAGTTGAGGGTCATGGAGAAACATTCTTGCAAAAAAATTTAAAAACCATTAAAAATAAATGGTTTCCACTTCCAACTATAAACGCACATAGACACATAGATAAGCGCACACATGCACACACCCCCACTCACTTAAAATGCTAAAGACACAATTATAATATAACAAAATCAATATTGTAAACTAAAAATGTAAAAATTAAGCTACATATAAATAATATATTTAGTGTTGTGTTCTGTGGCTTTAGATGTATAAATAATTGAGTATATTTGTGTTTTATAATTGCTGTATCCAGCCATGTCTGTACTTGGGGGTCTTGGAAATTT
>VDFB02389950.1:0-19053 GCA_007258455.2 Sequoia sempervirens
GTATGTATGTATGTATGTATGTATGTATGTATGTATGTATGTATGTATGTATGTATGTATACCATAATCTTTCTCCCATGCCCTTTTCCCTTTCTTATTTACTTCCTTTTTTAATCTAACTCTCCATAGGGTCAATGGAGCCAAAGTGTTATATATATCAATATATATATATGTATATATATTGATATATATAAGGTCTATTGAGGATTCAAATCAGGGTTATTGTTGATGACACAATAAGGCACATTTGAAAGTGAATTATGAATTAAAATTGAATAAGGTGGCATGCTTCTAGCATCAAGCATCAAGATTCAAACGAAACTTGTGAACTCAATCTATTGAAGAATGAATCATATTAAATATTGTAATGCATAACAAATACTGCTTTAAGCAAACCTAATGCCAAGGTCTTTGACATTCGGTTGGCATTAGTATTGTCCTTTTTCTCTATGAACCTCAAAATCCACTTCACTTTGCATCTCCGTACCTACAATCAGACAATATTCTTTGCACAATTCCACTAGTTAGAGCTTAGTCCAGGTTAGCCAAACATATAATCAATAGATTTAATCTAACATGTAACACAACTAATATCCATATTAATTAATAATATCATTAATGATTCATAAACACACACACACAAATCAAGTAAAACATTACGATTAAAAGTTCCCACCTCTAGTCTAATTACAAGAAGGCTAGCGGATCTTAGAAGTGGGTTATTAGGAGGATGTGATAGAGATGCCTATTCCACTTAAATCACAAATATTGTCAAAAATAGGCATCTCACCAATGATATCTCTTGGCCCTTTTAAATAGATTTTCTAAAGATAGGTATTCTCATTATATAAAAGAATTTATTACTCACTAAGAATTTAATTCAAATGGCTACATAGTGGTGGTGTCTTCTTTCATAAATTTTTCTACTAAAGAATTTGTTTTGCAATTTCATAGCATTACAATTCTCACTCTAGAAATTTTGAGAGCCATAAATTTTGATTTCCACAAAATTTAAAGGTTAACCTACTTTAGAATCTAATTTTTTTCAAGATCTACTTCATCATATAATTCAATCCTCCTTAAAATAATTCTTATGAATTCTTTCTTTTCTTTCATAATTTTGAATAATTCACAAAAAAATTATAAATTACCCATTCATAAAATTATTAAAATTAAAGTATACACCAAATTCAAAAAAATGAAAATTATTTTTTATGAATATTTTTGTATCTACCTTTATTTAATAAAAGATAATAGTACAATACTTGCAAGAAAAGGAGGGTGGTAGATAGGAACACACAAATTTTAATGAGATGAAGTTTAAACAAAAGATGATAACACATAAACAAGGCCAAGCTTGAATAAATCCTAAGAAACTACAACAAAGAAAGAAAGAAACTAAGGATCCTTATCCTTGGGATTGTCTCAGACATTTTTAGGGGCAGAATCATCAATTGGCTCCTAGCTAGTGAGAGCGTCTTCTTCCTCAAGAGGGTTTTATAGAGGTTGTTGATCACGAATTAGAGAAATGGCCAACTCCATGTGGAGAAACTTGTTTGATTTGGGTCATTCATAAGCACCACCTTGCCTACAAGAGAAGGCAGAGAGCATCCAAGAGGGTTCGTCCCATCCACCACAAGCAACAATGTTTTTGTTAGCTAGAGGTTGAGAGCCATAGGGACCATGGGAGTAGGATCCACTATCATGTCTCACAGGTTGGCTACACCTATGATGCACTCTTGGAGGAGAGGGGGGATTCGACAAAACTCTAGCAATAGTGTAGGGGGCATTCCCCTAGTGATCTAATAACTCCTAAAGATGAGAAATTTCAAATGCAACTATTAGGAATTTGATGCAGAGCAGGGAAGTAAAATGAAAATCCTCTCAAACAAAAAAAGTTTCAAAACTTAGCATTCCAACTTCATGGTTTCCTTTACAAACTCACCACTCTCCTAGTAGGTCATCATGCCCTATTTTCCTTCCATAACTTTAATGTTAGGCCTTCAACCCAGAAACCAAAATATGTTTCAGATACCCATTATTATCTTACATAACATATCTCAAAATTTTATAGGGACACTTTGGACCATCATCCCCAAATCTCTGCTGCTACACTACCATTTAAGCCAAATAGGACACTTTTGCAAAGCAACTATCAACTAAACACCCTCCCAATTACTAATTTATATTCCAATATTCTCCACAAGTCTCAAATTTCCTGAATCAACAACCTTTGACAAAAGGAGTGCCTACAAATTCATCAAAATCACAAACCCTTGTTTAGGCCATTTTTTAAGCTTGTTCAAGGAGGGTTTATTGAAACTAAGTGTTTCAAGCCCTATTTCACTTTACCAACACATAAAACACACCCTATATGGTCTTCACATGCCTCTCAAATCAACTCCCAACATTTATCATTGCATTTTAAGCAAACTCCAACTCTTAGCCATCAATTTCAAGCCAAAACTTATGAAATTACAACTAGGGAAACATCAAAAAGCCTTCAAACCCTACTCCCTGCTCTTGAATCCTACACTAACATCTAACCCTACCTAAATTCACCCATTCCACCAAGTTTCAAAGAATTCTACTAGTGGAATGGGTCAACAATACATTTTATTCACCTTCAAACCCTCAAAATAGGGTTTACAGACCACCTATAGAAAAATGCTTGTAAAAACCTTCAATCTCTACGGAATTCAACCAAATCACAACCAAAATGAAGTTACTTCATGCATCCATCAAATTCAAGAGCTTTTAGATCAATACCCCTTTGTACAGAATCATACAGTAACCTATAGCAGCAACTTACACAAGAAAATGCAAAAAAATGGAGTTTGTTTATTGCTTTCTTCAACAAAATCTTCAACAAAACCTTTTCATCGAGTTTATAGAGCATATTTAAACTTTTCCCATCAAAACCCAACCAACCCAACCGAATCTAACCACCATTTGAACTACTTGACCGTTGGGCTTCCACTTTTTGTTTTTTTTTGCATTTTTGCAATTTTGCACCAACATGACAACTTTATCAAGATTTGATAATATTAGCAAGATTGTCCCTAAATGACTCTAATTACATATCAAATGGTCTATTATGACCTTATTTCTTGACATAAGACTCAAAAACTCAAAAACATGACATAAGACCCTATTTACAAGAACTGACATGGTGCCCCTACACCGGAATTGCAAGTAGGAAATAGAGGGATGAATTATCAATTATATGCAGATTAATTAAACATGAAACATAAATATGAACAAAGGAATGAAACAAATTCACAAAAAATAGTGAGACAACAATTTTTAACATGGTTCACCCTATTCTCAGGCTACATCCACAAACAAAATTCAATTTATTTGTTAACTTCTAGCGAATACATTTACAAATAACCTAGAGAAATACTTGCAACATGCAACAATTGATTGACATTGCTTTGTATTTTTGTCCATAGTGCTACATACGCTCAATGCTTAACCTACATTAAACTATTTCACTTCCTTGTGTTCTACCATGTGATTGCTGACAACTACACGCACTCTATAACACTTCCAATTCCACACAACAATCATACTAAACACCATGCACATCTTTTCCATGGGTTGTTCAGCTTGTGACTGTTGGAATTCAAATCATTGTAAACAAACTCTTCAACTTTCAGGCAGTTTTTGTAACTGTTATAACTGAAATTCAAATACAAGCGTACAACAAATTTCCTTTAACAAAATTAGCCAATTTTTTCTTCAAGGGTGCTACCCCCAGCAGCCCCTGCTAGGGGCGTTGCCCCCAGACCTCCATTGTGGGCTCCGCCCATCGGGGGGATAATACCCCTCGAACCCCACAAGAGGGGCTTCCCCCCCTTTGTATTCCCTTGTTAATTGATTTGAGGGGGAAATGTGTTAGGTAAAGAGGGAAAAATATAAACACCAAGTCTAATTGGGCTCCACATATCAACAACTTTATGATCTTGCACTTGAATCTACATAAGCACATCAAAGAAAACAATGGCTTTAGTATTCAAAAAAAGTAAGCATCAATAGAACAACTAGAAAAAACAGCAACATTTCTATCTTTCTAGATACTAAAGAAAATTTCCAATCAGAAAGCATGGTTTGGATATGTTTATGTGGGAGATAAGATCAATCTCCAAATAAAACCATTTGTCAGAAAAAGAGAGCAAACCTAAAAAACTTGAAGAAATCATGAATCCAAATCCAAGCCTCTTAAGCTTTGGAACAAAACCAGAAGAGGGGCTTGAAGGATTCCATATGTCCATAGAACAAACAATGAGGATTGGGAATACCTATATGAGATAAACAACCACTCAAAGGAATGTCCTAATATAGAATACACCAGAATAAGCGAGCCAACTTAGGCTCCAAAATTGTTGACCAAATGCACTAGAACTAAAGCTACCAATGAAGATATAGCTATCTGCCATAGGAAGATGGGGGGATAGCCACAAATAGCCTTTACAAGGCATGTAGCTACAAAAAGGTGTATTTGAGTACCATTTCCAAGGCTTAAGAGACTTAACCTTGATTTTGTATAGCATTAATTACAAACTGAAAGGTCTCCTAGTCTAGCTAGTTTGAATTTCAATTTGAATTTAGGCCAAGAGAGAAAATTCTTAGTGGCTTTGTGGATGAAATCTAGCAACACATGAATGCCTCTTTTGAAGAATTTCAAGGCATGAATGTGTGGCACTACCACAAGTGCATGGTCTCAAGAAAAAAGAATTGGAGATCACCAAATAGATTGTTGATTGACAAAAAGGCCATTACGAAAAATCATTTCTTGCCTAATGAATCCAAGGTTTGATAGTTTCCTAGGATTTCCAAATACTCAGATTGATGACAAGAGTGCCTTGAATTTTGATAGATTCCCGCATGGTGAGAAGAGTACCAAATTCCACGCCAAACAACCAATTAGCAATATGAAACTAATACAATGTTTGACCAAAAATTTCTAGGCTTTGTTGCCCTCTAGCACTCTAATAGTACATCTTGCACATAGGGCAATGCCTTGTCTATGAATGGAGAGTAAGCCTAAGCCTCCAAAATCATGAGGCAAGGAACAAAAATCCCAAGCCACACAATTAAAAACATGATGTCCTTTACTTGTAGCCCAGAGTAAAATTCTGAGGAATTTTTCAATTTGAAGATACGAAGCTTTGGAAGGAATCCAACGAGAAGAGCAATACATATGTATGGTTGCCAAAACTTTTGAAAATAATTGGAATTTATCTACTAGGAAAAGAGTCTTGGTAATCTAGTAAATGAGCCTTTTTTCAACTGTATTGACCACCGCTTGCCAAAGCAGAAAGGGCAATCCCTAAAAAGCCAAGCCTTTTTTTCAACTCTATTGACCACCGCTTGCCAAAGCACAGAGGGTGATCCCTAAAAAGCAAATGATATGCCCATAAAGTGGAGCACTTCCTCCCCATAACCAATCCATTTCCAACTAAAGAATTCAAACCAATTCAACATGGGAAGAAAGGAGCCTATAGGATTAAGTCTTCTACCATTGAATGCTCAACCTAAAAACCGAAAATAGAGGGCTTGATTGTCTTCCTCAATAAAAGAGTTGTCAACAAAATGACCATTAACCAATTGTTGAGATGAATTATCGGGCTTCAAGTGCTTCTTGCCAAATTAAAAGATTCTTCAACCACTCCTTCCTACAGCTTCCAAGAAACTAAAGGTTGAAATGAATAATGGAATAGAAGCCCAAGCTTTAGTCTTAGGTTTACAAATAGCTGCTTGAAGTGGTATCTCTTCCTTGCAAGTAGAGGGAGACTCCATGAAAAGTTTTAAAAACAATCTAAAATTGTGGCTCTAAAATTTTGGAAATTGAAATATATTATTCATGAAAGCTTACCCCTTTTGGATTCTATGGATCATTTCTCCCATGGACATTGTTTCTGTGAGGTGAATGGAGTGGCAGACTTCTTGGAAAACTTTGGCATTGATTCAGAGAGAAAAATTATAATTGACAAAACCATGGTAGATAGACAATCAATCTTAATGACAGTTGAGATGGGATTCCATCCAAGTCATTCGTAATGACTTTTCAGACCCCGTAATCTCTGCGCGTCCCCTGGCACTTTGAATGGAAGTGTTATCTCTTCTTATTCTGTCCTCACCAAACTGGCACATGTGTAGGATGTGTGATGGGCAATCAATCTTAAAAGAGGATTTTGGGTGCAAGACAACGTTTCAACCGAAGTTCCATTTATATACGTTGAGAAGCAAGAGATGTCATTTTGAATCCTAGTTTTGTATTGCAGTCGAGGGAAATTGAGAATGTGGTCAAAGAAGTTATAGGTTCTAATTATCTCAAAGTAGAATTGCGCAATAGGGTTAATTCGGACATTGTTTTGATGTTGTCTCGAATCTTCTGTACTTTGTTGAGAAGTATCTGTAAGAGCATGATGTGAGGGAGGAATTCAAAGGTGGACTAGAGCAGACAGTGGAGGTGAATGAAATGTACCCATTATGTCCATTGCCAGTGGCAGGTGCCAAATTTTGGAGGCTTGTTTTAATGGCATCATTTAGAGCTCCCACCATCACTTTGCCCCAAACCTAACTTATATGCCTTCTTATACTATTGAAAATCCTCTAGTTTTGCTCCCACCAAATATTCCAATAGATCAAACTAGGATCAATATCATGTTATGGATTAACATCTTTTAACTTTGAAAAAGGTTGTCATTGATTCACAAAAGAGTTTTGGATAGATTTGTAAGTATTTCATGAAATTCTCAACAAATCAATTATAAATGACAAAGAAAAGTGGCAAAGGGGCAAACTAAAAGATGTATGTTAGACTCTTCATCTTGAAGGTAGAGAATACATCTATTCCGACTAACAATTCTTTTTTTTTAAGATTATCTTGATAAAGAAATTTATCTAAAATTGCATTTCATATGAAAGCATTAGCCTTAGGCTAACATTTAGGATGCAAGACCCTTTTTCAAAGCTTAGAATTCTCAACTTTCAGGTTTTCTTTCATAAGAGTTGAATAACTAGTTTGCACCCAGTAGATCCATGAACCTTTCAAATCTCACCCAAGGAAATATAAACATTTATCTAAAGAGACCTTTCTAGATACTAAAATATGAGCTAAATGATAAATCAAGAGAGGGTATTGTTGACCTAGCCAAATATCTTTAAGTTTCTATTTCCAAATCCCCACACCATCCTACATGATTGCTTACAGAAAATCAAAAGAATAACTCCAACCAACTTCAATACATTTACATCAACCAAAAACATAACAAGGCCACCTTCCCCACAATCCAAAAAAAGACCAAGTTTAGTCAAACTATTACCCAACTTCAATACTTTATATATCTGAGAAGGGAAGCATATAACTTAGTATTATAAAGATATAAAAGTTTGGTTCCATATTTTCAAAAGAAATCACATCACATCCCAATTAAAAGTGGCTTTTTAAGTCAAGTTTTTTTTTTTTTTTTTACAATTATATAAACATTGGGAGAGCACTTCAAGCTCATCTCTTCACATATAGACATTATTATTTTTTTCTTAACCATTATCACAAAACAATTTTTATTTTTATTTTTTTTTCTATTTTGATTACTATGTTAGACTACAAAGTTATTCATTTAGTTTTTCACAAAAAATATCTATAGAATGATTTTATGATAAAGTAACATAAAAATAGAGGCATGTACTATGTAACAATACAAAAGGATCATAGCAAAAAATTGAAGTTGAGACGATTAAATTCTTCAACTATTGTGATGAATTTATTGTCTTTCTTAACCTCACAGTTTCATATGTGACTTAGTGTCTTGTTTTGAATATTGGAAGAATATTCGTAACATATTTGAGAAGATGGGTGCCATTAGGGTAGACAAGTTGGAGAATGCAGTCATATGTTTGAATCCTTCAATTTTTAGCACCACTTAGAATTCATTCCATAGTACAAGTTTAGTAACCTTTGGCTAAAGCATTATGGGATTAAAAAGAAAAATGATTAATTAATCATGGTTGTTCTATCTAGATTGGGACACCCACATTTGATCATGGTGCTAGTTTAAAGATGCCTACATATGATACTTTCTATTAGCATTTAACAAATAAGAATGCAAAGCTCATATTGGTGGGCACACTTTGTCCTCATAATTTAAAAAATATGCACTTGCAACACATGATATAGGGAGTTCAAAGGAAAGAGACACCATCCAAAGAGTTAAAAGGGATCCAAATATGATTAAACTAAAGGCAATGCAACATTCTCCTTCTGTCCAAAACTTCAAGACTAATCTTGAGACATGCACTTACTATAAATATCAAGTTCATGCACTTACTACACATGATACAATAAGATGGAAGTTTTCAAAAATGTACTAAAGAAACTTAATACATCAAGAGGAATGTACACAATCCCTCCAGAGTCTTCTTCAAGGGAAAAGAAATAAATTACCCTTGCAAATTCTACATCCAATCTTGGATTTTCACTCTCTATTATAGCTCAAATTTCTTCTTCACATAATTGGATTATTGGCATATGGCCAACTCAAAATCTCACCTCTCTACTCTTAGGCACCATACCACCAACTAGGATTTTTTTATGATCATTTATCTTTACATGATTTAGATGTAAGCAATGTTTTTGATATAGGAAAAAACAGATTTTGAAGGGACCCCAAACCCTTTAACCAAAAAGAGCAAGGCTGCAGAAAAGACAGCAAACAGCCAGCGAAAAAGACCAGCTCCAAAACAAGACCAATTAAGATTTACATTTAACATTTTTCTTGTGGGAGCGGAGAGTCATGTCGAAAGATGACCGAGAGGGTTTATCTTTTTTGCCCTTAACTATGATCCAGCCATCTTCCACTTGCGTCGCCTTACCGTGCCACACCAGCTCACTACTTTCATGAAGATGAAAGCCAGCAACCAAAGTATTAGGGGTTACATCTTGATTCCTTTGCACAGATAAAGACTTTTCTGAAGAGCCACCAGATAGGGAAGTCGAAGCACATTCACCTGAAATGGCAGTCATTGACTCAATAAGGGTTGCCTTAGCGACCCCGCCATTTGAGACGACTGGAGGGGGCGTCCCAAGATCCAAAGATTCAGAAGCAGCCACCTCACGAACTTTAGGGGTTTCTACAAGACGTTCAGTTTCAGCAACCCCACCAGAAGAGACATCTGAAGGGGATACCTGACGAGCTCGTGATTGTGAGGCAACCACCTCAAAACAGCGCCTATGTTTATCAGCATTCTTCTCAACCATATAATGTTGTTGAGAGGCACCTTTCCACCAAGAAGTTGAAGCACTTTTCTCGAAACCACATTTTGCAGCAGCGTGACCTGTTTTAAAACATCTTCTACAGCGGAAGGGAATCCCTTCATAGTCCAAGGATTGTATCCAAGAACCCTTTGAAGTTTTAATTAAAATTTCAGCAGGCAACCCTTTTGAAACATCCATTTCAACCAAAATTCGGTTTTTAATGTGCCCTCATTTCTTTTTATTTTTCAATTTATCAAACTACCCATTCAAGAGATGGAAAATAGTAGATTTTTTCCAAATAGAGTTGTAATTTGAGACTTGGAAGACTACTTGGGTATTATCACTAGAAAGATTTGTGATAAGTTCTACATATACCATAATGTTGTAAAATAGAACCAACAGCAAGCTTTTTAAGTAGAAGGAGCCAGCGAAAACAAGCTTTTTTAGGTTCTCTAGACTTGTGATTTTTGTGACAAATTGGAATCTTTTGAGCATCTTTTCGTTGACTGCAAATTTGCCACTACTCTTTGGACTTTATTTCTTGGTTGGTCTGTGAACTGGAATGATAATATTGGCTTTTCTTGGCATGAGATTTTGGCTGGTTATGTTGATGCTTTTAATGTTGATTTGAACTCTTTCTGGCTTGTGCTTTCAAATGAGAATTTTTGGTTTTTAAGGGAAGAAGAGAAATGAAGAGATCTTTGAGGGGAAAAGGAGGCTTCTTACTAAGTTTAGCAACAAACTCACCTTCTTATCTATCATGTTTCAGGTCTTTGTTATCATGGACATCCTGAAGGACCATTTCATGATTCTGCTGAAGGAAGGGATTACTCTTGTCTACAAAACTGAATTTCAATCTACACTTTTCTTCTCCCAAGGAAGAAACAATATGAACCAAGAAGAGCTAAACCTACTCCATAAATTTCTAGAAGAGAAGAAAATGTCTACCCTGGATCCTATGGAGAAGATAAAGAAAAAACCTCTTGAATTTGATCTTAAAGAGATTGATCATAATGTGATAATGCCTCCCCTAAGCACTTTTGACTGTGATGAAGCTTAATCCAGCAACAATATTATAGGAGATTGGAATTAACCAGTGCTCATTGACTATATGTGATACTTCTATTGTGCGTTGATTTTGGCCTATCGCTAATACTTTGATTTTTAATATGTGTTGATTTGGGGCAGCAGCTCCTCATAATATAGCTCTTTTGGTAAACTCTCTTTAATAGAATAAGTTCTACATATACAAAATTGACCATTTCAGTCCTTCAATTTATTTGATCAAACTTCATCATCTTTTCAAACCTAGTTTTTTTTTCTTTTATCAATTGACATCCCAAATCTTTGGATTATTTTGACAAGGATGGCACTCTAGTTGATGAATTTAAGGGAGGATACATTGATTCTCTTCCACTAGTTGAGATACCAACTCTTATACATCCATCCATTCATAGGACATAATTTCCTAGATCTTCATTGCTTGAGCCTATGTGAGATCTTTTGAGAAAGTAGACAAAAAATATTTCCTCACTGTCACTTGATTCCAAGTATGTTGACTACTTTGAAAGAAATTTTGATTGATTCAAATGAATTTCCAAACCTAATTTGTGTTATATAAATACAAGTGTGACTAATCCACTAAAGCGTGCATTTTTTAAACTCAAATACCTCTATAGAGACATTCACACATGTAATGAATACATAATGCTTTGTATCTCAGAGATGGATCAATTTCTCATTTAAAGTTTTATTAGAAATTATTAAGTGATTTTGCAAAGCTTTAACTCTATTTTCATAGTTTAGAACTAGACTATTATAATCTAGTTCTAAACTTTGATAGTCTATTTCTAAATTATCAAACTAGACTTAAAGCTTTGTAAAAAAATCACTAGAATCTCTATAATATATTTTTAATGAAAATTTGAACCATTTAAAGATATTGAGCATTATGTATTCATTTTATCCAATATTTTGATGATAAAGTTTTGTCAGACATTTTATAATTTTGGCCTATTATCTCATATATTAATATTTTTCATTTCGTTAAAAACTTAAATAGTTATTAGATAAACCTAATTCAAACAATCATTTGCACAATAAATGTTATCATTGCTTGCATCACGAGTGTTAATATTGTTTATAACACTAGTTACTCGTAGAAAATTATAATGGAATTTAGCTTATGTTAATAAAAATATCACTTGGTTTAATAAAACACCATAATTAAAAAGGATAATATTGTTTAAGAAAAAAGTTGCCTTAAGCAAAAACTAATACACCATTTCTGTAATAAAAGAAATGTAAGATTCATCATAATCTCTATAATATTCTTTTAATGAAAATTTGAAACATCTTCATTTCATCTACATCCTTGGAATTAAAGCTTTGCCAAACATTCTATAAAATTTGGCCTGCCATCTCATACTTATTAAATGCTTTCACATTTCATAAAAAAAAACCAAATAGTTTGAATAATAAATCTTAATGGAAAATAGGTGTAATTAGAATACTTCCAATCAAACAAACCTAACCCAACATTAGAAGCGGAGACAAGAACCAACATTCTATTAATCCATGATTTATTTACTAAACTACATATATTTGTAAGGTTTAACAAACAATAGGAAACTCATAAAACAAAGAACAAAAAAACTCATAGAACTCTATTATTGTTTGATCTTAAAAATTATTTAAAAAATATAATTTTCCGAATATTTTTTAATTTTAAATTTATGTTTTTTTAATGATAATCTCAAATATAAATAGAAAAGAATAACCCACGAATATCACAAATAATAATTTTCACTTGGTCGCATGCCTTATATTCAACTATTATTGGTAAGTGAAATGGTTAGAAAATAATCCATTATATTTTCTTAGAAGTAAGAAACAGTTTAATTTTAGTATATCTTTAGCTTTACTTTGTTGTTTATAGAATTGGACCCTTAAAATGCAATTGAGAAATTTAAACAAAAAAAGATATTGAAGGTTAAATTTTGCATCGTTGATTATTGAGAGCCCTTCAAAGATTTTTTTGATCCTTAAATAAAATTTACTTTAATATGAAGGCAATAGATTGAAATATGGAAGTTAACAAGGGGAAGTGTAAAAATAAAGCAAGGGAAAAAGTGTATCACATACAACTTTGGAGGCATCGACACACTAGCGATGACAAGTGATACAAAAAGGTAAAGGGA
This sequence comes from Sequoia sempervirens, assembly GCA_007258455.2. Classification (NCBI taxonomy): domain Eukaryota; kingdom Viridiplantae; phylum Streptophyta; class Pinopsida; order Cupressales; family Cupressaceae; genus Sequoia; species Sequoia sempervirens. The sequence continues at coordinate 12,466 of VDFB02389950.1, forward strand.
AAGGTCATAAATAGAGTTCAAGGCATCAATAAGCTAGTGGTGACAAATGGTATAAAAATTCATAGTAGTTATGACACTTCAAACCATCCAAGGTGAGCTCGATATAGTAATTGAATACCTAAACCTTTACAAACGTAACCTCAACATTTAATGAATTGGGTAAAGATCTTTAAAGTCTCTAGAACCACCATCTCTATGAGTGATGATAACCATGATTAAATTTTCACATGTTTATGAAGAACAAATCTCAAGTAGTAAGGTAGTACTCACATGAAATTATTAGTTTCTTTCGATCAAGATCTAGTCCTTGGGATGGAAACCTGATGTTTGTATGCCAATTTATATATCTACAAATTGATATACAAAAATATCTAAGCTGTGCATGTGGGTTTCTACAGTAGTCAATAGCTATTTATCAAGATACCCATAGCAGGCATGTTACAGATTGAAGTATCCTCAAACAATATAGGAATGTGCACTCTCATTATGTAGATAAGCCTATTTGTCTCTTATATGAGCTGTAAAATTCCAACCCCATTAAAACAGTGTCTTAAACATGAGACTGAAAACAGGTCTCTTAGATTGTTACAATAGCATAACACACTCAGTCTTTATTTCTAACAAGAATCATGGCAAAGTATACTGTAAAGCATAACAACACAAGTTCCACGATGCTATGACAAAAATTGTACCATGTATGTCGCCTTATGCATGCCAAATCTTTATATCTAAAAAGAATCATGACAAATTGTAATGTAAAGTATAACAGCACAAGTGCCGGAATGCTATGGCAAATTAAATTGTCCCACTTAAGTCACCTTATTCTTAGACATCTTGAACAACATAAATAGGCTAAGCCTGTTTTGAGACTTGAATCTATGGGAACATTAAAACAATGTAGTTAAGAAGATCACCAATGTGTTGCTTGGGAAAGCTGACCTTCCCCTTCACCAAAGCCTTTTTCTATAGGTCGGTCGAATTTGAAAAAGCCAAATTTACCCCACCTATGAGCATGAAAAGCCCTATAAGGCTTCTTCAGGCCCTACCCAGTTCCTATTGTTCCTTCCACTGTCGTTGAGCATGACAAGCCCTATAAGGCTTCTTCAGGCCCTACCCAATTCCTATTGTTCCTTCCACTCCTTCCATCCCCGTGCCCTCTTTCGTCAAAATCAAAATCCCTATTGTTCCTTTGAATTCTAACCCCATAAATCCCGCCACCCTTGGCAACCACCTTGCTCCCTGCCCTTAACCCCCTAGTCCGCCTCCCATGGAACCTCTCTCCTGCAGTGTAGCGGATGCTAAGTCCAGAGGCAAGTCCCCTATGGATAATGTGCAACCTGGCGAATGCTCTGCCTCCCCTCAAGTTGAACCTGTCAATGCTATTTTGATGTTGATCAGGGTAATTCTGGTCAAAACATGAAGGATACGACCAACTGTAGAAACTGCTTGAAAACTAAAATCAGAAACCTTGAGGAAAGCTTCGAACTGCACCACAGCATCCTGAAGTGATTTTAAGAATGAAAATGAAAGGCTAAAAGAAAAAAATTCCACTATTTACAAGTGAACCAGAGGAGAGGAAATAGAAGTTGATGTCCACATCAAATTTTCCGAGGGGAAGAATATCAAAAATTACAGCCTCATGCTCATAGAAATCTCGGACTTTAAGCAAAGTATGGAGGACATGGTAAGCAATCAGGTGAACCCCTTATCCTCATTGGAAAATATTGTACAGATTAACAGAACCACGATCAAGAACTCTGCTGCAAATATGACCATGCTTCATGATTGTTTGCTTAAGAGGAGGCAGGCAGTTGGTGAGGGACCTAGGGAAAGAACCAAATCTGTAAGGTCCCTTGCCCAAAATGATGAAATTTTTACGATTGTTTCCAGTTTGACAATGCAAGCATTTTGTCAAACAGTTGTCATCAATAGAATTTCCCGAGTGGTCAGCTTGTATGATTGTTTGTTACTGATATTTTTCCTTATGCATGATAGGGCTCATTTGGTGTATATTTCAATAGGCATTAGGGCAACCATATTGCAGATATGAAACAAGGAGAACACAGTGTCCAACTCTGATAAAGAAGTACAGCAATAGTATGCACAGTGAAAGTTTGACTCAAATTAAAGATTTGAATGCTATTCTTGTTGTAAATGACTAGCAAACACAATATAGGAAATACTCCATATTTGCTACTGGGAATCAGAGAATTAGAAAGAAGACCTGACCTTTAATTTTTAGAGTTGACAACATACACCAGTTTTCTTCTTCCAGCTTCACAAATAATCAACAAGCAGATTTGTGTCACTCAACAAGGATGGCATTGAAAATATGATAACTCAGAAATGGGCGTTTCATTCTAGCATTACTCCACAAGCTTCCTCCGTTAACACCAAGGCAGATATGTTGCAATTCACAGGAAAAAAACTACAGTATTCACTGTTACAGACTTAACTATAAGTTAACAGCATACAGTGGGCGGTTGGTAGGCATAACTGTACCTCTTCCATTCTTGAAAGTGAGCCCTCCAAATCATTAATACCTTCTGCATTTAGTTATTCTATGAATCATGATCCCCTCTGATTGAACATAGGCATATAGGTTACTGCAATGTCTTTGAACAAACACAGATGAAAGCTTAATTCTCCAGAAGGAACAATAACGACTCACTTCTGTACCTCTACACCCCCAAACTGAATTTTCCCCACCAAATATAGATTCCAATAGTGCTAGAATTCAAAGGCGCCTCACTAAATGTACATTTCAGTCATTAAAACCCAGCGATTTCCTTCAGCTGTTCTCATGCCACCCCTGAAGGAAGTACGGCAGCAGGCATGTACGGATTAATTAATAAAATTCAGAGACTCAGACATCCTTTTTTTCAATACTCTAAAGTACACGCCCAAGCCAGACAATAAATATGGAATTACACCCAAAAATAATAATTGTTTCTTTCAACCCCAGTGAGCAATGGGAACATGTACGGCCTGCATTATTCACAAGCTACGGCTCTTCCAATAAATTCAACTCAACAGCAAGATTTAGTTTCAACCCATGAATGTGATCACCCCACCAATAGGAAGTTAGTGCAGCAATACCGAGAACCAAACCATATGTCATTCAACCCCAGCAAGTGAAATAAGGTGGTTCGGCCTGTCTCAGCTAAATAGTACGGACACTCAGAATCACTTCATAATTTATTTTGAAATCCAACAATACAAACAAATACCATTTTCAGTATCTCCCAAATCAATTATATAAATTATTCGTTCAACCTGTAATCTTGAAGATTCTTTTTCAACCAAAACTCCACCACAATTCAAAATATGCACAGCTGAACAAGTGTAATTATGTAATAATATTTTATTCTTCTAGTCTATAAACCGAAGTATTTAATTCTGCAATTACCTCCACATAGCTCTAATAAGAGTCCTTCAACCATGATTATCCTGAAAGTCTCTCTGACTACAAACCCAAACTGAAATTTGTCTCCAAAGGAGACTTCATAAATTTTGAACCCAATCGTTGAAGTCCAAATGCAAGAAACCTGGATGATTTCTCCTACTACCAGCTAGGGAGGAATCTTTCACCACTGAAACTGGATACCTATAGGAATTCCCCCCTAGGGTTTCGGACTCCAAAAAGCTCCAACAAAACACCAAAATAAAATAATAAACCAACATAACCAAAATGAGCACTCACAACTTCCGGAAACCTTTTCAAGTTTCCCACCAAAACATCAAACTCCCTTTTTAATAATGTGACATTATAAAATACTTTTAAATATTTCCTTCCTATCACTTTATAATAACACATTAATCTAATAATTTAATATTACCCTTTCTAAATGTACTTTTTGCCAGGTAATATCAAATCATTAAATTAATTAATTAAATTAATATCTGTCTGGTGAGCCAGAAAATGGGACATTACAAAATCCAAGACAAATAACTCTAAAAAATGTATGCTCCCAGTGGACAATGAGGTTATGGAGACACCTGGTGTTTCTCAGGGACAAATGGGCTGCCATAAAGAGTCTTAAGTTTATGGCTTCAAACTAATCTTGTCCCTCTGTCTCTGAGCTGTTAGCGTTGGTTTTTGTCACTGGCTTGTGATGTGGCTTTCCACCTCTCATGGGAACCTGTTTTGTGTAAGTTTTTTTTTTCTGGGATTTGTTGACCATTTGTTTTTTTTTTTTCGGGATTTGCTGACCATTTGTGTCCCATTTGTTAAAAGGTTTGGGCCCTTTCAAAAAGGGCCCACTTTTACCTCTAGTATCAAAAAACCAATATAGACTACTAGAATAACTAGGCAATGCTTGAGAAATTCAACGAGTAAATAATGCACATCTTAAACTCTTTGCAATCGAGGATATCTCTTGAGAAAACACAAGCCACACAACAAACTGGCAATTACCAAGCCTAGAACTATAAGTTACTAGAAAAAAAATCGAGAGTCCCATGCAAACATAAGTAAATATCAGCAACTGCTTGAACCAAAAAAGACTAAACAATTTCACAAAAAAACTGCAAACATAAGTATTTATAGTGGATAAACAATGAAATGCAACAATAATAAAGACAGTGCATCATATTCTGTGAAATAATATTTACTTTGTTTAATACAGCATTGTTTGTTTACTTGGTATTAATTTAGCGGTGCAAATACAGGTAATTTTTTCATATTTTTCTGTCTTATCCAACATTAATATCCTGCTCATAAATTATAATAAATAAAGTCACCAAAATGCTTATGCATTCTGGCCTACATACATAGGGAACTATTCCCCAACATCAAATCCCTCGTTGACAAGAGCTATGGGGTACCACCCTGTTGAAATTGATCTAGACCATCAGGTAAAATTATTTGAAAATGGAGATACAATGAGCTTCCTGTGAAGTGAGCCAGGATGTCAATCCTTCTCTAGATGACAATACATGGGAGGATTCAGAATTTAAAAAGCTGCCAATTGCTAAAACTGGCAGGCCTTAATTGAGTAAAGTTCTACAGAGATAACAGTTGGGATGAATGTCATGCAATGCAGGGGCAAAGGCTCCCTGGCATTGGGAAGTATCTGAGACAACATGATAAAAATGTCATTGATATAATGTCAAAACATGGAGGTCAACTTGAAATGATTAAAAAATACATGGGCCAAATCCCACAAAAATTTAAAATGCCTTTGAAAGCCTTTGTTTAACATGATGAAAGTTTCCATAATTTAGATTTGGTATAGAGCAACGTAACACTCTGAGGTATAAAGAGGAAATTTGAAATAAGATGGGCAGTTCTGCCATTATTCGGCATGTTTGTCTTCCTATTGGTAATTATGTGCTGTGCAAGAAATAATCATTAAATAGTAGAATATAATGCTGTTGAATGGAGAGCATGGTTGCATTGGGACAGATATAGATGTGCACAAGAAATAATCAGACTAGAGGAACCATTTAACAGGATAAATACGTAAGTGTGGGTGTCAAAAAAGTGCATGGTAAACCAAAATATTAGTGTGGTTGGGTCCCCAATGTCAATTGGATGTTGGTACGAAAGAAGAGAAAATACTAGCAAATTCTTGATTCAAAAATTTCACTAACAGGTGATTGGATGATTAAGTGGGATTTGATTGTCACAGGACTCCACATATCTGCCTAAACACAAGACATTTGAATTTGTGAAGATTGTTGGTCTCAATTAATTTCAATCCCTGTAAGAATACCACAAGGGTCATTGAAGAATGACCAAACATATACTTAGTCCTTTAATAAAATAAGCAAGAGAACCCAACAAATGCCAACACTGCCATAATCAACATTAACTACCATATATGATAGGACAAAGGTATCACATTCCAGGATGATTTCATCTTTCAAAATTTTAGTTTACTACTACCAAATAAACATATCATAATTATAGAAATCCCACAATTAGTTCTCTCCTGAAAACCAACAACTACCTCATCTTTAGCAATCCAAAGGATGAAAGGATCAGTGGTATAAACATTGATCCTGCCAGTAATCTAGTTCAATGGTAGCTGAAGCATATTGTGACAATATCAGTTAAAGTTAAGATGCTCAAGTTGAATAACAGAGACAGTCATCAAAACCAAATAGAAATACATACCAATTGACATGAAACTTTAACTAGTTCACTGAATCATTGCGTTCAGATATTCTGAAAGAACCAAAGCAACAAATATGTATACAAATGAGATTTCCAAGTGGGAAACTTTAAGTGCACATGTAACTATTTAGTGCACTAGTATACAAGGCACCCTCACCTTAGACTTTATGTAAAAGCACCATATTAATGAAACGATAAATTTGTCAATTGCTTCTATGAATGAGGCCATTTTCAGTCAAGTACTCAACAAACTCATCAATTAGATACGGCCATGCACCCTCTGCATCATAATTGGACAATGAAGGGTCTACCATCTGCAAGGAGTAAGGACATTTCAGCACAAGAGAAGTATTTAATAACTTTCAAGTAAGCACAACAATAATAATATTTATGAATATCCAATCATTCTCTTAGAAAGAAAGCCCTTACCCCTTTTTTTAGTTATTAATGAAATTTAAAAAATTTCT
>VDFB02389951.1:0-46550 GCA_007258455.2 Sequoia sempervirens
TAATTAAATAATTAAGATTATTTACTTAATAGAAGAAATGAAGACTATAGAGAATAATTAAATAATTGACATTATTTAATCATGACCATGAAGAATACGAATTATGAAGAATATTGAAGTCACAGGCTTAAACCAAATTTCGGTGTCTATAGTAGGTATAAGGACATACCCCCAATATAATGTGATAGATACCTCGATATAGGTAGGACAAACTAACCATAGGAATATACCAAGTAGTACTAAAATGGAACATGATACTAACAAAAGATCAAACATATGATGGTGGATGAAGGATGGAAGAAATATGGAATGTGATGGTGAATGCAATGGAAAAGTGATGGAAGGTGGTATAGAAAAGTCCAAAGAGTCTATGGTGGATGGAAAGTGCTTTATTTACACAAGGTGCCTGATTGTTAGGTTTTCACCAAGGTACTTGCCAAAAGTGCCACCAAAGTAGTTTTCACTACAAGATGATTCTTTTCTTTACTATTTTCAATCCTTTTTTTTTTTTTTTGGATTATATATATATATTTGTATTTTTGGATTTATACCTTTCAAGCTTAGGCATTAAACTTTTTGAAATGGGAGTTATTGATGGGCTCCTATAGAGGCTCCCATTCTTGTGTAGATAGTTGATATGCTTCTGATTTTTAAATCGTTGTGCTGATGAAGGGTATCAACCAATTTCATTCAAACTTACCCTTGTTGTTTGGATTTGGTACATGCTTCTGATTTTCCTTTATCACAATCTCTCTGAATTGGAAGGACTGACTCTTGATCTTCTTATTATAGTTATGTTTCAAATGTTTCTGATAAACCTACAAGTGGATCAAAGCATCCATGTGCAGCTTGTCCAATAAATATAGCTCCTTCAACCATGACACTCTATAATCTTCATCGGTAATAAGATCATGCAATGATATTCTTAGGGATGGGAGCTCAACCTCAATAGTCAAGATGGCTTTTGATCCATAGAACAAAGAGAAAGGAGTTTCACCTATAGGTGTGCAGATACTTGTTTGGAAGGCCCATAAGGTAGTATTTATTTGTAGGTTTCAGTTACGACTAGCTTCATTGACTATTTTATTTAGAATTTTCAAGATGGTTTTATTCATAGCCACAACTTGGCCATTACCTAGAGGGTAATATGGGATGGAGAAGCGATGTTGGATATTGAATATTTGGAATAACTCACAAACATCCTAATTTTTGAAGGGTGTTCCATTATCATAGATGAGGGCTTGAGGAACACCATAGCAACAAATGAGGTAATTTAGGATGAATTTGGAAATTGGCTTCAATGTGATATAGGTCATGGAGATGGCCTCTGCCAACTTTGTGAATTATTTATGGCATTAATAATGAATTGTGTCCATTCGATGAGGTGGGAGCCATTTTTCCAATGAGATCAAGCCACCATTGTAGAAAAGGCCAAGGCACTACAATCGGCTAGAGCTCCTAAGATGGTGCATGAATGAGGTCTCCATGTTGTTGGAATTGCATACACTTTCGAACATAGTCCTAGGCTTATTTCTCCATTGTAGGCTAGTAGTACCCCATCCTCAATAGTTTCGTGGCCAAGGCCATACCACTAGAATGTGAACCAAAAATATCATGTACCTCGATTAAAGCAATCAAAGCTTCCTCAGGGTTAACGAATTGCAAGAAGATTTCTTCGATACTTCTATGATAAAGTGTGTCACATAGGATAACAAAATGGGATGATTTTTTAATAAATCTTCTCTTTAGGTTTGGGGTGATGTTGGTAGGGAAGACTCCTATTTTCAGGTAGGTGAATATGTCATGGTACCAAGGATCATTGGGACCAACAATTTTGCATACGAACTTAGATTTTGGTACCTCAAAATTTGGTATGAGATGTTTCTCTACAAGAATTGATGTTTATGGATGTTATATGGGATCTCTAGCAATGATCTGATTGTAGCCATAGCATCTACTACTCTATTGTTTACCCTCGGTATTTGCTCAAATGTTATATCGATGAATAATTCCTTGAGATCCTCCACCAGCCTTTTATATGGGGTAAGTTTATCATCATTATTTTGGTATTCATCATTGGCTTTATTGATAATTAGTTGTTATTCCCCATAGACTTTGAGTGCCATGATTTTCCACTAAACTGCAATTCGATGTCCTATGACAAGGGCATCATACTCAACAATGTTGTTGGTGTAAGGGAAAGATAACCTATATGATTTAGCAATACAATCCCCTTGTTGTGTGATGAACAGGATTTCTACTACTGACCCATGTTGTGTGTACAATCCTTCACAATATACCTTTTAATTGTTTGTTGCACTTAGGTTGAAAATTGACTAATCAAGAAATTTTGATACTAGTGGGTTCTCTGCATATATAGGTGCATCGACCAATTGATTTGCAATTACATATCCCTTGATGGCTTTTCACTCCACATATTCAATATCATATTTTCTCAAGATCATGACCCACTTAGCCATTCATCCTCTTAGTGTTGCTTTAGAAAGCATATAATTTAGGGGGTTTTATCTTGGTGATGAGCTTTATTTAATGAGCCAACATGTAGTGTCTAAACTTTTTTGATGAAAACATTACTACAATAGAAGATTTTTCAATGAATGTGTAGTTTATCTCCAATCCCACCAAGGTTCTACAGATGTAGTAGATAGCTCTTTTTTTCCTTGTTTCATCATGTACAAAAAAAGGACCAATATCTATCACCTTAGCTCATATGTAGAACATCAATGGATTTTCTTGGATCTGTGGCATGAGGACTGGTGGTGTTAGTAAGTATTGTTTGACTTGGTTAAATGCTTAATTGCATTTCTCATCCCATTTTTTTGCCACTCCCTTGTGAAGGATATGAGAGTATGGTATGGTTTATCTGCTAACTGTGCTATGAATCTTTAGATTGACTCAAGCCTTCCCTACAAACCTCTCAATTATTTTAGTGTTTGGGGTGCTTCCATGTCATGGATTGCTTTAAATTTTGTAGGGTCTATCTCGATTCCCCTCATTGATACAATATACCCTAGGAGCTTTCTTGATGTGACACCAAAGACACATTTCTTAGGATTAAATCATATCTTATATTCTTCTAGTCTGTCGAAGATTGGGGCCAACATTGATATGTGGTCTTGACGCTTTCTTGAGTTGGCCTATATGTCGTCCACATAGTCCTCTAAAAATTTATGGATCATGTCATGAAAAATCATATTCATAGCCCTTTGGTATATAATTCGAGTTTTCTTCAACCTGTATGGCATTATGTTCCCATAGTAGGCCCCCCATGGATAGGTGAAGGCCATCTTATGTTGGTCATCTTTTACAATCATAATCTAGTTGTATCTTGAAAACTCATCCATCAATGAAAAAATTTCATGTCTTACATTCAAATCTATAATCATGTCTATGTTAGGAAGAGGGAAATCATCCTTTAGGAATGCTCTATTCAAGTCCCTGAAGTTAGTGTAGATTTGGATGCCCCTAGTGGGCTTGGAAATATGTACAAGGTTGGAAACCTATTCAGGATAGTCAATGGGTTGCATCAAGCCAACATCAAGGAGTTTTTGTAGTTCAAGTTTAACCAATAAGGTGATCTATGAATGCATCTTTCTTAATTTTTCTCTTATTGGTTTCACCTTTGGATATACTACTAGATGATGGAATACTACGTCTATAGAACCTTAGCATTTTCAAACATATCTAAGATCGGTGGTCCTCATTGGTCATAATCAATGAGTTTGAGGTAAACAAGTTGTAGTCTGGTGGCTTGGGTATTTTACTCGAAAGACTTGTTGGTGATCATAAAGAGAGAGGAATCCTCAAATGTCATGGGTAAATTAGAGATGGGATCCTCAAAGGGACTACTAAGTGACACGGGTATCGACAAGGAAGCTTTGATTGTTTTAACCATAGCACCTTTGCCAAGTATGGTTATCTTCTTAGGGCTATACCTAAGGCCAAGATTCTTAAGGTGCCTCTTAGAAATAATAGGTTATAACAAGCCATTGTATATTTTCCTAATATTTGTAGCCCACACCAACCATTAATTGTAGGACTTTGATTTCATCTTTCATGAGAAGATTAGGTATAGGTCTTTAATCTTGATATAAGAGGCTTCATATATCTTTTTCATTCACCACCTCTTTGCTTAGGTCTCCCTATTTTCTAAAATTGGTAGGTTCTACTTTGAAGGTCCATGATGTTGAGTCAATTAGCTATGGTTTTCCATGAGATTTGGGAGATTGAGGTAACTCTCTTATCACAAAGGTGCTCTTTTTCAATTTATAGTCCCCACATCCATTATCTTGGATTACAACCTTCACATCTAAGATACTGTGAATGGTAGGTGTCTTTGTCTCAAAGGTGGAGGCCAAGGTGTATGGGTATATATAAGGGGATGTGTGTCTTTCATAATTTTTTTGAACTTGGAGAATCTTGTAATACTTGGCCTCTAGATTTTTACAATAATAAAAAGGTTTAGGGTTGTCATGGATTGTGACTTCTTGGTTCTGGTAAGGGAACTTGGCACATTCCTTGAATTTTGATGCGACTACTTTCATCGCATTGATCCATGGGCACCCTAGGATAATATTATAGGGGAGTTCAAGGTCAAGGACCCAATGAGGGGTTTCAATGATTGTGTGCCCCACTTGGATGGGGGTTTGAATGGTTCCCTGGGACACCCATTATTGATCGTCATAATACCTAATGGTGATACATTTTCCCTTTTCGATGGCATCCTCTAAAAAAACTAGATTCTTTATTGGTTGTAGGGTACAAATATTCAAACATTCACCCCCATCCACCAAGGCCCTTTTGACCTTGTACTTTCAGACTAATACTTCCATTTGGATTGCATGGTTATGAGATGGTTGGTTTGGGAGATCATGCTCATAGAATTTGAGGAGATGTGGTGGAGTGATATGCCCGACCATAGCTTCAAATTGGTCTACATCAAGGTCTGTGGGGATGGAGGATGTAGCCAATGCCTTGTCTAAGATGTCCCTATGCATGAAGGATATTTTTAGCAACTCCATGATGAAGATATGGTGGAGATCTTTTTTAGCTACTCCAAGAAAATATAACCACTAGATTTTTATTTTGGATTGGTGGCTAGTTCCCTGGGTGGTGGTGAAGGTACTGGGATAGGTCATTATGTAGCTTTTGTGTTTTCATTGATGTCGCCATGTTATATGAGTTACAACTATAAGATCAAGCTTGATCTGGTATTCTGAATCGATATGATAGTTATTATCCTTTGTTATTCTGGTTTGTAATCCTCTACCGATGAATATCATAACTTTTAGTTTTGGGGAATGGCTCTAGGTTGCTAGAAGCTTGTAAGTTCATAATCTCAAGTGCATAGGTGCTCATATCAAGATTTGGCATTATTCTATTGTTGCATTTTGTTATTAGGTCTATACATGGCTGACCTAATCAAGAGTTGATGTTATAATTAATTAATTTTGCATTATGGATGTATTTGTGATCTATCTTAGGTCAATTCTGAAATATTGTAGCATATATTGCATGCTTGAATTACTTTTGGAAAAGTTTTGTACAAGCTTGAAGCTAACAGTAAATCTTTTCGATGAATAAATGTTGCATCTAATTAGGTTGACCTAATTGATGCTTGTGGATGAGTTAGATATATGCATTGGATAGTTTTGAGATTGATTGTGTGGAAGTGGACAAATAAGTTTGTGAAGATGATGAAGTGTGTAAATTTATTTTACTAAGCATCAAAAGAAATGAATCAACACTTGTTAGGTGTAAGTTTATTAGTTCATATTCTGGTTGTAATCCATTTCTACATTGTATCTTTCTAGGTAGTGAGCCTCCCATTTTGGATAGTGAGTCCCAGCAGTGAGCCACCCTTTGTAATATCTTATAACCGGTTATACTATATTGTGAGCTAATCCTCACTGTGGTTTTTACCCTTTCTGGTTTTTCACGTAAAAATATTGGTGTTCATGTGTTGTGTGTTGTTATGTTATGCTAATGATCTTGCTCATTCTTACTATTATATGCATTGGAGTATTTGGATGGTGTGTGTTTAATAGGTTTAAGAAGATATTGATTCATTTGGGCCCCTCTCAATATCTTAGATATTCAACAATTTTTTTTGCTACATGTGGTGACTCCACACTCGGATCTAGGTCCTTTGAAATTGACAATTGTTACCCATTCATCCAAATATGTGACAACATGGTCGTAGATGTGGTTTACATTTGTGTAGTTACCTTTTCCATTTTTTTTTCCTTTATTGTGATCCAACATTAGATTCATGTATATTTTGAGATCTTGATTCTTGACTAGTTGTTCAATGCTTATAACCTTATCAAGATGAAATATTTGATAAGATTTTTAAGTCTCATACAACTAGTTGTTGTATGTTTGTTTATTTTATGAAAGTTCCATAGGTGCTTCTTATTACACCAAGTTGGTTTAACTTGAGGCTCCTAATAATTTTTGTAAACATGGAGCGTGATATGATTTGCTTGTACTAACTTTTGCATGATAGACTTAATAGTCTGGACCCTAGTAGTGTATGTTTTTCATTTTGGTGGGTATTTTTCTTTGGTGGTGGTCCCCCTTGAGCATTTACGTTGTTGATAGTTTGATTGTTGGGTTTTTGTTGTGATGTGTTGGTTTGTAGGGTGTTTTGTATGTTGTTTCATGGTTGTGTGTATGTTGTTGTATGTTCTGCCTTGGGGCACTAATAACAACTTTGGCATCCAAAACACCATCGTTGGTGACATTTTTTTGTTAGCCCATGTGTGAGGTTTATTGTTGTAACTTGTCAATGGTTGATTATCTTTGTACATAGGTGTTCCCCCTTACAATGCTATAAGGGATCTTTTGATGTTGAGGGATTTTGGTATTAGTTGGTCATATGTTGTTATGCATTGCATTCTTAAATGGAAGGACAAGCTCCCTTCAAGGTTGGAGATTATAGTTTTAATTTGTTATTCTTCTGGCATAGACATTTTATTTTGTTGGCTTTAGATCTCCATCATTGCAAAAAGGTTGTGAATGTCTCTCCTTTAGCTTATTCAAGGCTAGATAGTTCTTCTAGGCTTACCTCCATGTCTAGGTTGAAAGATTAGTTTTTGATGAATAAATCCATGATTTCTTGGATTTTTTTTATTTTAGTAGGTAAGCGAGAAAAGGATTCCATTGAAGGTCCAACCAAGCTTTGAGGGAAAAGTCACATAAGATAAGAATCATTGTATGCTACCTCCATATAATGTACATGAAACTATCTGATATGGTCCCTAGGATTTCCCTTCCCACGGTACTTGTCAAATTTTGGTATTTTGAATCCTTGTGGGAATGGAACCATAGAAATACTTATCTCAAATGGATAGGAGCACAAATTTCATTGCATGTGTGATTTTTTCAATTTTTAGGATTAGATATCTTGTATTTTTTGTGAGAACATCTTGACATGTGTTGCAAGATCATTTTGTAGATCTGGTGGTGGAATGTTCATGCTTTTGGATGGTATATTTTTGTTGGGTGAAGGATGGGTTATCTTGTGTGATTGTGTTCAAGGTATATTGCTGCCTTTTGTGAAAGATTGTTGGAAGTTTTGTTGTGTGATAAATTGTTGTTGGTATGCCTATTGTTGTTGTTGTGCCAACAATGCTTGTTGTTGGGATTTCCATTGTTGTTGTTGTTGTTGTTGGGCCGATAGTGCTTGATCATGGGCTTGTTGTTGTTGGGCTATCAATTATTATTTTTTGTTGTTGCAAGGCTTGTTGATAGGCTTGTTGTTGTAACAAGGCTTGGGATTGTGCTTATTGTGCTTGGTGTTGAGCTTGTGCTTGTGCTTGTGCTTGTGCTTGTTGTGTAGGTTGTTTTTGTTGTAGAAAATCTTGCACTTTTTCTTTTTCTTAAGCTTCTACTTAGGCTTGAGCTTGACTTTGAGCTTGAGCTTGTTGTGCTTTAAATTGGTGTAAGGCCTTTTGGTAAGCTTGTTTTGTTGCTTGTAATTTTATATTGTATGGATTTGTTATATTTGGATTTGATGGTGGAGGTAGGGGATTTTGTTAGATAGTGTGAGATGGTGCGATGAGAGATAGTTGGGGTAGTTGATGAAGTGTTTGTTGAGTGATGCCAAGGGGTTGAGTGGTTGATGCTATGATTGGCATGCTTAGTCCTTGGAGACCATGTTTTGGGATTTTTGAGGTGTTGTAGAGGACATGATTATTGGTTGAGAGATTTGGATTGGTATCACATGGTGTTGCAATATCAATGTCATGTTCAGAGGATTTGGTATGATAGATGTGCTGATTTGATTGGTTTTAGAGTGATGTGTTTTCCCCACACCTTGAATGGGTGGGGATGATTATGTCAAGATAGGAAAAAATGAGAATAGTTGAGATTTTTTTCCTTGTCGGAGTGATGATGAAGCATTGGAAGTACCCATTTTTCCAAATAAATCCACTTGTCCCTATGATACAATGGGGAAAGAGCTTTGGGTATCAAGAGGGTATGTTAGTATCGAGAAAAAGATGGAGGGGTTGTTTGTATCATGGAAAATGGGTGGTACTTATGGAGTTTTAGGGTCTTTTGGGATGGTGCTAGGCATACCCAAGATGGTGTTGTGTATGTGCATGATCATCATGGAAAAAATAGGCCCTTAAGTGGCAAAAAAATTAGAAAAATAAGTGTTAGGAAACTTGACATAAAAATTTGAATAAGTTATCTATACTATTTTCAAAATATGTAAGAATAGAATATGTAGCAAATTGAATGTAGTTTCTAAACTACTAGGTTTGTTTATAAAAAAAAACCTATTTGGTGAAAATTTAAAA
Organism: Sequoia sempervirens; assembly: GCA_007258455.2. Lineage (NCBI taxonomy): Eukaryota > Viridiplantae > Streptophyta > Pinopsida > Cupressales > Cupressaceae > Sequoia > Sequoia sempervirens. The sequence goes on from VDFB02389951.1 coordinate 8,829, forward strand.
TTTCAATGCAGAGTACTTAAATTTCGGGGAAAAATAAGAAGTAGGTGTCTTTCTAACCACCTAACCACAATAAAATGATAATATTTTTTTATATTTTAGATATAAGTAGAGGACTCATTTCTCGATGTGATGCATATGTTTTTGTTTTTTCCTGTAAATAATTAATTATGAATTTTTTTTACAACTTTTAAAAATATTAAAAAATTGTATGTCTACCACCTTAACTAGGTCAAAACTTCATGAAATTCAATTTTTTTTTTAATCCTATAGTATGCAAAGCATAAAATGTGATGCATGTTTTGGATTCAAAAAATGTGATACCCTTTGAAAGCTATAGATGTTTTCAATCAGTTTATCAATCATGAATTTAGTCATAATTTGAATAGAAAATGAATAATAATTATTTATTAAATTCAAAGTAAAGCATAATTTGCATTGGTGGAAAGTTGAGAATCTCCTTTAAAAACCCCTTTTGTTTCATCAATTTTGGGTAGAAAAAAAGTTGTCAACCACATACCCATAATATTGCCACTTTTTGGCTCATCATGATCTTGCACATACCTTATTGGATTCTAAATTTTGGTTGTTGAAAAGTGGGTGTTCTTGAAGAGCTTGAAGTAGTAAAATTCCCTTGGTAATCATTGGTTTGCTTGGGGAATGATATGATGATCATTGTATGATGGTTTGGATGATGCTTGGGAATGAAGGTGTGAATGACATTTGTGGCATGTTCCCAAAGGGTTGTTCAACAATAGTTCTTACATAAAAATTAAGAGGGAGTTTAGCCCCTTCCTTTGCTAATGCCAACATGTATTTTGTGGGATTGAACCTCATGATTGTGTTGAAAATTTTGTGGGTTTGAAGATTTTGGACTAGTTTAAGTATTTCATCTTGGGACATGCCTTGGAAACCTCCATCTTGATGATTTTAAGGTATTTTTGGAGGATTAAATGGAAGGTTGATGGATATCCTAGGGTTGAATTCTATTTCTATTTGACTTATATCACTTGAGGTTGATGTTTCTTTATTTTTCTCCATGATCTTCTTATGTTGTGACCTTGTTTGGACCATAAAATTAGGATCAAATTTTAGGAATATGTGAAGTGAACCTCTAACTCCCTTAGTTGATCTAAACTTTAGGTACAAAAAGAAAACTCTAGGATGTTTAAGGATCAATTGATGATGATGTGATAAATGAAGGGTGAATGGTATGGATGTTTGAACTTTTGAAAACTTTGGATCAATACTAGATGTTAGGATTTGTGATTTTGATTGGTTTGATTTGGATAATGGACTTGTGGATCCAAAGATGTTAGATGTGATCCTGGGGTAAACTTTTCCAAATGGGATCTAATTTAACTAACTGTGTGAGAAAGGATTCATACCCACACACCTAGAGAAACAAGGTGATTTAGATTTTGGTTTAAGGATTTACCAAAAGTCTAGTATAGATGGCTTTTCCAATGTTCTAAAAGTTGTTTGTGAGATGGGTTTGACAAATTTTGTGGCAAATGGAATTTTTTTTAATATCCTAAATTAACCTAAAAAGACCTTGTTTACAAGACCAAGGTGTTGAAGAACATGATAGACGTCTAAAGTTTTTCAATCCTTTGGACCAAATGATTGAGATAAGTTCCACATTATGAAAAAGACAAGGGTTTTGACTATGAAAGAAGGCATACAAGTATGGATTGTTCCTTGAAGAAAATTTGTAGAAGTTTTTAAGCAAACTGTCTCTATTTTTATGAAGTGATAAAAGGTGTTTCGTAAGAGTTTTTGGACCAAGATGCCTAAGTTTGAAGTGATGATAAGTGTACCTTCGTTTTGGAATCTTGAATTTGTGAGAAATCATTATGACAAGCACATTTGTGGCATTCAATTATCTTGTATTCTGATTAAATGGATTCTTTCTACCACATCACCACATCTTTCTTAAATTCTAAACTAAATGTCTATGTCTAAACTCCTTTTCATTCCACAAGGTATATCATATGAAAATCAAAGAGTCAAGGCCATAGTTTCCCTAGGTTTATTTTGAAGAGAGTAAATGGAGATATGAGCCAAAATATTTAGAAGCCTCTGAGGATAAAATCCCTAGGGACAAGTAGTAATAATTGGACCCTTCAAATTAATTCACTCTTCCTAAGAATTTGAGTTTTTTTATGATTTCTTTAATTTTTTGTTTCAAATTTTAAGATCCAAGAAATGTATTCAATTGACTCAGAAATTGCACAATCCTAGGTTTTAAATGGCCATACTTATTGAGTCACCACTTTAATTTCTCCAAACACTAAGAAAATTTGAATAGTTAGAGATTTTGTGACACTGGCTCCCCTCCACAACACACACTTCTCAACACCACCTAATCTCAAAATATTGAAGATCCTAAGGATTTTTTCATTTCAACAATGAATAGTACAAATGTGGGGCAGCTTCAAAATGATCGCTCTTGTGCAAACAAGCATTAAGGATTTTTGGTAACTAAACAATTTGGTTCTTTGTAATAAATCAAGAACACCAACCTGTATACACACCCACCTTGCCACTTAATCATCTTACTATTGTTCTCATTCAACTTAATGCATGGTACTAGGTGCAGTATGTCATATAGTCCAAGATAGAAGGTACTTTCTCATGATTTCCCATCCTTTAATATAGCCTGCCAGTAAACGTGGTTGTAAGAACTTTCTTATGAGTTTCCTATTGTGGGGTGTGTATTATAGAAATTCCTCTCTTAAGGATGATACAAAGCATAAAAGCACACTCAGAGTGTTTCTCTTCACCCAAGATCGCATGAAGCACAAGGGGAGAGGATACACACTAAAAATGCATCACAGACAAGATCAAACAATTCAAGAACTTGTTTGTTGTAGCCTTCCAAGAAATGATGAATTCATTTTAAATCACCAAGCTAAGTTTTAGTTTGTCTCATTCAATTATATCCCACAAATAAATGTCTACTAAGTTTCTAATGTTCAATTTTAACCAACTTGAAAAGATCAAATCAATGGTCAATTTTAAACCCAAAATGAAGTGAGTTATCTTAAAAAAAAAAAAGTAGTAATAAATGTCATAGGCTATTACAATACGCATTTAAATTTTTTTTTTTCAATTTCACTCAGTATGTGCGGGATCATCATGGAAAAAACATGCCCTTAAGTGGCAAAAATTGAGTTAGGAAACTTGATGTAAAATTTGAATAAGTATCTATATTATTTCAAAAATATGTAAGAATAGAATTTGTAGCAAATTGAATGTATTTTCTAAACTACTAAGTTTAATTTTAAAAACAAAATCTATTTGGTGAAAATTTGAAATTCAATGTAGTAGTACTTAAATTTCGGGGAAAAAATAAGTAGTGTCATCGACCACCCTAACCACAATAAAATGATAATATTTTTATAATATTTTAGATATAAGTATAGGACTCATGTTAGATATAATTAATTATGATTTTTTATTACAAATTTAAAAAATAATATAAAAAAAATCGTTCATCTAACCACCTTAACTTGGTCAAAACTTCATGAAATTCACTTTTTTTTAATCCTATAGTATATGAAGCATAGAATGTGATGCATGTTTTTGGATTCAAAAAATGGGACACCATTTGGAGGCTATAGATTTTTTTCAATCAGGACTTTAGTCGTAATTCAAATAGAAAATGAATAAAAAATATTTATTAAATTTAGAGTAAAGAATAATTTATATTGGTGGAAAGCTAAGAATATCCCTTAAAACCCCTTTTTATTTCATTAATTTTGGATTAAAAAAAGTCATCAGCCACATACCCTACAAATACCCATCATATTGCCACTTTTTGGCCCATCATGATCCTGCACATACCCTACACCATTCTCCAACACAAATTTGATTTCCTTTTGATTCTTATGAGATAGAGACAACCATTATTTCTTGATTCAAACCTCCCCCTTGTAAAACATTATAAATCAATCACAAATAAGATTTATTTCAATTATTTTATGGAAATTACAAAACTAGCACAAGAAATCAGATTTTATGCACCCCTAAAGGAAAATCAGATTTGATGTAAATGATAAAGTGTATGCCTCCTTAAAGGCATGTTAGAAAGTTGATTTAGAAACTGAACTAATGGATATATGGGTGGATGCATCCACTATTTTAAATCAATGAAATGCACCATTTTGTTAGCAACCAAATGGGTTTTTTAAAACTCAATGAGCATCATAATGGATTGATTTACTGACAGAATAGCATTGGCATTTATTAACACAATTGCTCAATTTGATTTACTTAATAAATTACTTTGAGTGTAACCAACCAAAATTTGTAATTGATATAGAATTTGGAAAATCATTAGAGTTTTGATAGTGCAATGCACAAGACATAAAGATCTTAAACATTATGAGATCAATTGGAAGAACTCAACTACAAAACTCCAAAAAGAAAGCAACATGAAGAACTCTACTGCAATAAATTGTGAAGCTCAAATGACATAGAAATATAAGAAAAATTAGATGCATTAAACTGTTTGATATGAAACCATGATATCTTTATCTATATACTGAGTATGAGTGCAATTATATTTATATAAATCATCTTTGTCATTTTAGGAAATAATAACAGTTGCATTCACGTGTTTAGAATTAAAAATGAGTTTAATTTCAAATGTAGATTCAACAACTTAAAATCACACCATTGGGATAAATGATGCCCTCAAATTTTAAATCCTTAATAGAATCAATAGACTTTATATTTGTAATTAATGCTTGAAATCAATATTTAATGCTTGAAATCAGTATTAAATCAATCTTACCTCCTAGTCGCTAGAATTTATCTATTTAATATCTTCCTAATATTCTTAAAGATTTGCTTTACCTAGTAAGAGTAGGAATAATTGTGCCAGTAGATATTTCATTAGATATTGTTGAAGCAGCAAAGTCAGATCCTAGGTGATGCTCAAGAATGATATCTAGTTCTTTCTTCTTTGCAAAAGACTTGCTACTTATAAGCTATGATAAATTTAGAAGTGATTTTGGAAACAAATTTGTGTAGTCCTCTCATATAAAATATGTTAAAAAGTTATTGCAAGCAATGTATCATTGAACAAGACAACATTAAATTCCCAACATTTACTCATCTTCAATGTAAATAGAATAATTTACTATATACATATTATTAGAATAAAGTATTCATTGAAGGGACTCAAATAACTTGATGTAATAAGTTGTAGATTTGGTTCACACATAGTTTTAAGTGCATGTACATTATTTTGTAACAGTTCAAATAATGAGTAATTCTTTTGTCGTGAACAGTCCTATGAAATAGTTACCCATTTCAATATCTTTGTGCAAGAAAAGAGGTAAAGAAAAGGAATCAATTTTTAGAGAAATAAGTACTATATTTTGGCATATGCTATAAATGATAAAATTGTTAGACAGCCATTTATGTGATAAACATTAAAGCTTGAACAAAAACAAAGATAGTCCTATCTATTGCATTGAATGGTGGGAACCAAAACGTAAACAGTTAACATGGACTTTGCTAAAAAACCAAATAAACATTAGCATTGTTAGTCAAATTAAGCAAACCAAATCAAACATTCCTATGAGATATTTAATCATGCTAGATATGCAATAAGAAAATAAGAAACCAAAGTAGTTTAAATGAAATCATATGGAAGCAAGATGAAACTCTATCCCATAGTGGGAGTGGTGCTCCTTTGATGTGAAAATGGTTTAGACCTTTCCTACCCCCTTGACAAGCTTCCAATGTGATGAAGATGCAAGTGATGAATGTCCAATTACCCTTAAAGATAATGATAGAAATTGGAGGATGGATATGAGTGTGCCTATAGTGAAATTTTATATGATTTTGGGTCCTTCTTCAAAAGAGAAGGCATCTATAAATAAATTTGAAGGGTTATAAAATGAAGATATCGGAGGAATGTAGGACTAAAGAAGAGCCAACGAGAATGTGGCACTTGTCACAAGGCTTATGGATAAAGTTGGAGCACATTTTGAGAAATCTATGAGTGAAGAGGATGTAAGAGGATGTGGGAGAGGATGTAAGAGAGATTAATGCATATGGTTGAGAGTGTAAGAAGAGTTAATGTTTGGGTAAGAAAGTCAAATAAGTAGAGTTATTGGATGAATATTCTAAAAGCATTATCTTTTGTGAGGGAAAATAGGGTAATTAGTTAATTAAAATATTTATTTTCATGTGCATGTTGGTTGGTTAATTAGGAGTTGAGTTTGAGCAAGGTTAAGTCAAAAGATATAGGATGGGTAATGATTATTAGAAGTTAATTAATTCAGAATTAATTAATTTGATGGAATTAGGAGATTGTGAAATTTGATTTAAACAATTTGATTTATTAAATTAGATGAGAGGATTTTAGGGGACTTAATTAAATAAATTGATTTATTTAATGACACATGATAAACATTAGTGAATTAATCCAATAAAATACTTTATTTGATTAATAGAAGAATTGATTGTTAATTGATATTATTTAGATGCATAATATCAGTTAGGCCTATTTGAGTGTCTACACTTGACAAATATTTATTTGTACTAAAGTTCTTTTGTTATTCATTTTTATGTGATTACATTAGGTTTCATGCTATTCAAGTTCATCTTGTGTGTTATGTTAGATTAGATCCTTATATGCATTTAATGTTCTTTAATTAGATCATAGGTGCATTTAATTTAGCGTAACACACTTAATCACAATGTTGCATCTAAAAGAAACCAAAATGAGTTTTAATTAGTTCACATAAAACAAGTTAAATCATGGAGACATTCATTGAATAGTCTTACAAAGATTATTTAATCAATCACATTTCCATTTAACATTCAACACATAAACACAAGTAATAAAACATAAAATACTCATATATATATATATATATATAATTTTTGTATACTTGTCATCAATATATACATTGCTACTTAGGTTTGTGACTCCTAGATCCCTTGGGACTTGGTGCTTACATCTATCTAGTAGCGGTCTATCAAGAGACGATGGTATGCAATCATGATTGCAATCCATTGAGTGTAATAAGAGAAAAATATAAGCCTCATACCTATCCAGGAGCCTCTTGATACTCCCATGCTATCTGATCTCTCTTCACTTGAAGTTTGGCTACCTCTGACTATAGACTCTCAAAATCTACTGGGGTCTGAGAAGACTGTGCATCTGAAGTTGAATCCGCTTAGTGGACGCACCTCCTAAGACTCCCATACACTACTTGCAGTCTAACATATGGCCTAAAAAACTCTGGGTCATTCTCCATGATGGGTGGGGCCACATAGTTTGAGTTAATGGCCTCCTCATTGACTAATGAGGGCACTATCTCTATAGCCACCTGATGATAGAGATCATGAAGATCTCTCACAAACCTACAACATAGAAACCATAAACATAATTAGTACACATCATTATATATATGTATTAAAGCATAAAACATAAGAATAAGTATAAAGTATAACAATAAATAAAATATCATCACCTATCTCTTTAGCAGGTTGTGTGAAATCAACCTTGTGTGCAGGGGGCATGGAGGATGTGCTAGTCTTTCCATGGTTGTGAGTACTAGTTCCCAGTACAACTGATTTTTGTGATCTAGTAACACAAATGGAAGATGGATCTCATAACATGTGTCCTATTGGATCCACATCTACTGTGTCACCAGCCTCACTCATTAGATGCTCCTCCTCCTCATCCTCCTCCTCATCACTCTCCTCCAGGCCATCATAATCAGTATCTATAGTCTCATCATACTACTCATCTATCACATCTCTAAATATGTTTGCAAACCTATAGCCTATCTCCTCAGCCCTGTCGTCCACCTCATCCTAATCATCTAGGAGTGGCCCTGCATCACCTATCATCTCATCCTTCAGGAACATGGGAGTTGGTCATGATATTTTCCAACACTCCTCATAGTCATCTGTGGCACCAACATCATCAACATCAGAGACCAGAGTCATATCACGATTTGCATACTTAGAGTCACTGTAGACAACATCCTCGGTAATGAACTATCTAGAATCATCAGGTCTCTAGGCAGTCCATATTGATCTCCTAAAAAAGCATCATACCCTGGGTGCTATCTGGACTGGACTAAATTGTCACATGATGTGATCATAGTAGAAAGGTACTACGTAATCATGTCTGTCAATCAAGAACCTATCCATCTACAATCTCCTCATTTACTAAATCTCATCTAGCCATTGTAGCACAAGTTGATAATGTCTCTAAAGGATCTCATCCTCCTCTACTTAGTCAAATTAGTCTCTCCAAAAGTGTGAGTCACCATACTACCAAAACCATTGTAGAGGATATTTGAAGTCTTTAGGATACCCCAAGGTTGTCATACATGGGAATCTTATTGCTCTAGTGCAAGTGATATTATCTAGGCACCACACTTATAGAAACATATAGTGTACTATGCTATCAACCTCCTGAAAGAAAAATTGCTCAAGATCATAGTATAGGTATGCTAGGATGTTGTGCCCCCAAGCATGCACAATACTATTTTTTGCCATCCCTCGTATCATGTGTATTAGTCCTCCATCCAAGTGCACTCCCCAACCATTAGGGATGGGTACTAGTGCTACTATCAACATCATATTTCTGTAACTAGTGGGGTCCATGAGTATAGTAGCATCACAAGATCTATTTGTAGCCTCAGCCTCTCATAGTGCACTAGTCCACCAAGGCATAATGTCATGTCCTATTTCATCTCGTAACATGACCACTCTACTTAGAAATGCACTTGCTCACCCTAAATTAGAACTCAAAGTATGTTGTGTCCGTCCTCCAATGTGATGGTCATCTCACTGGTAGGAAGATGAAATGTACATGTATCTATGTCCAATTTCTCTACTAATGTCTTCAACATCAGATCATGGTATCTCATGGGGGGCGTAAGGTATGCCCTGTACAATCCTACAGCCTACAAAATCTTTGTATCCTCCACTGAGATAGTGGTGGCTAAATCTCAAAGAAGGCTAATCTATCTACCACCTAGAGGTTATCATGAACGGGTGGGAACCTAACAAGAAAGAAAAAATATGTCCAATAAGAAGTTAGAAACACTTAAATATTTACATCAACAATCATAAAAGTGTACTAAATTTTTTCTAGTGTACTTTCCTAGATGTCCTAGACACTTTAGCCCCCTTTTGGGACACATCATAAAAAATTCACACTTTGCAAAAAAGTGGGGCACTTCACGAACGAAAGGGATAGTTTGTGAAAAATGGGGACACTTAGAAAAAAAAGGGGACACTTTGTGAATTTTTTTCCAAGGCCCTAGATTACCCTATAAATGTGTAAAAATCATAAAATAAATGCATAAGGACAAAGCTAAGGTGAAAAATTCAACTCACCTCATGATAGAGCTCATTGTGGGCCACCTGGTCTCGCCAGACATCTAGTCTCATAGGCCTGTAATCTCGTTAGCTCAAAATTTTCAACTACTCTCCAATCACTCTCAAGCTACAAAAAGGTAAATGAAAAAATAGTTATAATTTACTTCAATTTTTGATCTTATGTAAGTTAAAATTAAGGTTTTTACTATATTAGGGTAAAAATGTTCCTTTCATTCAAATCAACATATTGGGTGCTAGAGAGCTCCTTTTTCAATGTCATTTTTTGCGTTGGACTCATGATTTCTCTCCTATCCTCCTAAATTATCTATCATTATGTGGTATGGTACATGGAAATACCCTATGATATGAATTACCTTATTTTATGTGGTTAGAATTATACCTTGATTCAACCTCCATAAAGCAAGCGAAATCAAGGGGGGCATACATCTACCCTCGAATGTGATTTCTAGAAAGAAGTTTGATAAGAGGATTTTTGGAAAACTAATGAATTTGTGTTGTAGGATGTGGTTCCTACATTGTGGTTTTGCAAATAGATATATTGGGGTCTTCATTCTTCCATGTCATGATTTAACTTATTTGTGTATCTTTTTATGAAACAAAGGTTATTATTGGATTCCTTTAGCTTGCATATGCATGTAGAGTCATATGGGCACTAAAGTGGGGGCTAAATGTAATGTAGAAAATTGTACACTCTTGAAAGCAAGGTAATTTCACACTTAATTTGGACCTATTTTGGCACCCTTGCATTAATTGCCCTCTAAAATCATCATTAGTAGGTCCTTAAGACCCATTGTTTTGGATCTCGAGGCTTATTTAACCTAAAAACCTGACAAAATCATTTAAAACACCAAAAATATTGAAAACCAACCTCAAAAGTCTAGGTTGGGACTCATTCACCACCTTGGGTGAATGAGTCCCCCTAGGTGGGACCCATTCACCACCATGGAAAAATGAGTCTGATTTGGGGTCTTATTAAAATTTGAGCAAGAAATTCATCAATTTAATTCAAATTTTTGGTGGATGTCGACCTTTAAAATTGAAATAACAATCAAGTAGGTTTTAATTCCTATATAAGCAAGCTTCTAATTTATTTTTATCATATAAGAATTTTGAGAAAACTCTTTCAAGAGAAAATTCAATAGATAAGTGTTGAGAATCTTTAAACAAGAGCATTCAAGTTTTAAAAGCAAGCAAATTTGAAGTCTTGGAGTAGCATTAAAGTGTTTTTGTAGGTCTTAAAGCTCACTTTGATTCAATATGTATCATTTTCAAGGGTTGATCATGGTTTTCTTTGGTGAATCGTGATGGATTCTAGGTTGGGGATATGCAACTAGCCATCAACCCAAGCATAAAGACTTGTTTCTTAAGTGATTCCACCTTCCATTGTCACTCTACATTTAGCCTAAGCAAGGTACAAGAATAATTAGAGCTCATTAAGGGAGATTAGAGATATCCTCGAGTGAGTCATCAATCTTCATATTTTCATTCTTGCATCATATCCTTGCATATTAGTGTAGGATTGCATTGTTTTTTAGATTTCCTAGTCTTAGACACACTTAGGGCTAGGGTTTATATTCCTATTTTCATGCACATTTCATTTATCTCAAGGTTTAATTACCAAACTATGGGTTTGACCAAGGAAAACCCCCCATTACAAAATCAATTTTATATTATGTTTTGTAGGTATTCTCATAGATTCAGACCCAAAATTCAAGTTGGAAGGAAAGAGTAGGTGTTGAAGTGTAGATCAAAACTTTAAATTCTCAAAAAAGTGGAATAGGACTGATTTGCTAAGAGTGGTGAATGAGTCCCACTATAGGTTTTTTCTAGATCTATTTTCAAATTCAGATACCATTTTTCCTGAAATAGGCTTTTGTGTAGAAATCCAAATTTGGGACTGATTTTCCTAGGTTAGTTAATGAGTCCTAGTTCATCAAAAAATTAATTTTTCAAGTGTTTCAGAGCTGCAATCAATCACTTCTAGATTTCCAAGTGCACACCATTTATCTTACTACATTTTTTTTGTGTTTTGCTTGCATTTATAGGTCATTTTATATGTCATTGCATTGAATTAATGTTTAGTGTTGCATTTTGCATTTAATTTTCTTTTCCAAGTCAAGACCTGGTGCTAAAACCCTTATGAGATCAAATTTATCCCCTAGAATATTCATCTTGGGAGATCTCTTTCTCTTTTGCATTGAGATCTCAAGGGTTTGTTCTTGAGTGAAAGTTAATGAAGATTTCCCATTTTAGGTCCTAAACCCTAAAAGGTGGGGAAGCATACAATTTTCCACCTTTCAAGACTCATTCACCACCTTGGGTGAATCAATACCTATGCATATTTTTCACTTCATTTTCTTCCATTTAAAGCATTATTTTTGAGTTTTTGTTTGATGTTATTTCCTTTCTATTTTAGCTTCCAAAATTTATGTTATAAAGCATTTCATTATTCTTAGCTTACTTTGCATTTTCATTCACCTTGCATTTAGTAGCCCTTGTATGAGTATTTGGTATCCTATTGCTAATACTGTAGTGAGATAAATTTCAAGACTCATGTCATCCCACAATATCATAATCATTTTGGATCTTGGGTTGCCTAGCTCTTTCACTCCTAGTATTGGCACTAGTACAATATGTATGGATTATACCCTTAATAAATCTTAGCCTTCAAGTAGTACACAAGTTGAAACAAGGAATGATAGTTTTCTACAAGAAAAAATAATTCAAATTCATGAGGACTTAGCAAACTTACAACACCAAGTGTAAAATGACAAAATTTCAACCACTTCCATCCCTACTACAGATAACATTCACCGCATACTTGAAATTGATGATGGGCTTGACCTTGTGAAAAAAATAGTCCAAATATTTGGCAAACACCTTCCCCCAACCACTAGTTATCCTTTACCCAAAATCAAAGTCACAAGATAAGGAGGAACCCAAATCCCTCCTCCCACAACAATTTCCTCAATACCTACCTATACCAATCCCCAAGTCACAACAACAATGCAAAAAACTATTAATGTGATTCCTCCCATGGGTATTTTTGCTAGAATCCTTAGTTCCTATGTGACATTACACATCATATCTCCCACTAGTTTACAACATATAAGCATTCCATTCACTTTTCCTTCGAACCCATACACCCCTTCACCCTTTTCACTTCCATCTCATAACACAAGTAGTGACCTCATAAATCAACACTTCCAAACCATTTCATCACTTTAAAAGTATGTTTTCATCATCAACCAACATCAAAATGAACTCCCTACATATTTTTTCAAAAGCGTCCCATTGTCCTTGGAGATATTACGAACACCAATGCCACAAGGTGTAGAGGTGCTTAGATTCGAGAAATATGGAGGAAAGGGAGATCGATCTAACCATTTTAAAGCTTATACTACCTTATGTAGTGACTTTGTCCTTGATGATAAAATTTTGGCTAAGCTTTTCCCTAGGTCCTTGAAACATACTACCTTGGAATGTTTCTCCTCTTTACCGAATAACACAATTAGTTCATTTAATTAACTTGTTGAAGGATTTGTAAACCATTTCCAAGTGCATATGACCCCTAAGATGACCTTGGCCAATTTGATGAGATGTAAACAAAAAGAAGATGAAAATATAATAGACTTTATCTCATCTATCTATCGCTTTATTCCAAAATCAATGTCAAGGTTCCCAACCCTCACCTTCAAAAGCTTTTCATAGAAAATCTGCGAAGAAATATTGAAGATAAGCTCACCATGATGAAATTCCCATCCTTCTTGCACTTGTGTACCATCCTCTGTGATTATCAAAATTTGGTTATTAGTCAAGATACAAAGTCCACTTCTAGCCAAACTAAGAAACCTGAGCCCGTAAACTAAAAAATTTCCCAACCTTTTAGAAAATATAGCAAAGGGTTCCTTCAATTCAATCCCCTCAACAAACAACTCAAAATTTCAATAGCCAAGTAGTTGCTATTAAAGCCACAATATCCTTTAGCGATGGGGACTTGAAAAGATAATTTGCTCCCTTACCGAATACCCTTCATAACACAATTTCCCAACTTTCAAAACAATAAATGATTACCTTGCCTCATGTCAAAACACCTGATCCTAATAAGCCTTTACCCCCAAGCTTTAAATCAAATGCTTATTTCCATTATGACCGACAAAATGGATATGGTACAAAACATTGCAAGCATCTTAAACATCTTTCTTAAGACTTCATTGATTCCAATCATCTTTACATTGGAGGTGTTGGTGATCAAGGAAATAAGTATGTTTCCCATCCTAACCAAAACTTGCAAATATTTACCAACCCCATGCTAAAACATACTATTTCATTTTTCAAAACTAACTAAACTATAAGGAATGATGTGATGAATATTGACATAGATGTGATGAATGTTGACATAGATGATGATAACAATGATTCTATTCAACATGATCCTATGGATGACATGGTAGGAGTGATAGACTTCAATCCTCATAAGGGTTGAACTAAGAATCCTCTGGACATTACTTTCTCCTCTAAGGATATACTCAAACATGCACCCGATGGTCCTCTTTACATAGTCGGTCATATTTATGACAAGCCCATTAATGGGATACTAATATATCCCACCTATGGAGAGAATGTAATAATCAAAAAGTTCTTACTTTTGCATAAGCTCCATCAATATATATATATATATATGTATATATGATAAACCGAAAGCATGGTTCAAGACACATAATGGATTTTCTTGCCCTATGATGGGATTGATCACTCTTCCTTTACAAATAGGACTAAAAATATTAGATTTTTCATTCTCCATCATCCCACAACTGAACCAATTTTGTGTGAAGCTAGGCCATCCATGGGTTCGCTCCATAAAATATGTCCCTTCATTTTTGCATAAATGCTTAAAGTTTCCCTTTGAAAATGAAATTTTCACCGTCCACCATAGTGGCTTTAACCTTTTGTCCTCCCATGGAAACTTTTCCTTAGATTTCTTTTGGCCTAAACCTATGGAAACTATAAAACCATGACAAGACTTAATTTCCTATCCTATTAAAAGTTCAAGGCAAAGAAAATGGAAGAATTATCCCTCTGAAACACGAGTCCACCCACCACTAAGCCTACCATCCTAGATGAAACCATGATTGATCCTAAAAAAATTCCAAATAACTAATACCAACCTAAGAAATAAACCTCACCTACCTCCTACAAAAGACCAAGAGACAATGAAAACAACCCCGTCACACCTCCTAAAATAAAAAAAGTGTACAAAGTTAAAGAGAAAGTGGTTGATCAATATCCTATGATTCCTTCCATTCCTCCCCTAAGGGAAGAAAAGAAACCTATGGTTGATCAACCCACTCCTACACAAATGCAACTTGAAAAAAAAACTAAAAGTAACAGAAGTGCTAGAGAGCATAGGTGTAGATGTCGTGCCCTTGATCACAAGTTACATGAAGAATTAAACAAAGAAAATTACAATCCAAACTTGAATGAAGTAATGCTTGATGACTCTACTCTAATACCAACATAATAGAATCCAATACAACAACCAAAACAAGAGTTGAAATCTTCCATGGACATTATTATTTAACCTCTTATGGTGATTAACTTGAATGATGATGACAAAGTTGCTAAAATTGATGAAGAGGTGTATAATGAATTGAATACATTATTTTCCTCATCCATGAGCCTAGCTGAAAAATCACCTACAAAGAGTGTTGAAATTTTTGCATGCCCTAGTTCATAACTTGCTATTTCCCCTTCGGCTATTTGTCCACCTTTGGTATGCAAGGAACATGACTAGGAGGTAGATGACCTGCTTACATTGAATCACATGTTCCTTACTATTATTTTGCATTATTTCATTTTTATTTTCTTTTGTGTGATTGCATGTGCATTATGTGGTCCCCCATGACATTCTATTTGATGTTCTCTCTCTATTTGTGGCATTCCTCTATTTCTACCTTCATTCTTCTCTATGTCATAAATCTTTTACTTTTCACTTTTTAGTTGTTTCATTTCTCTTGTGTGTTCCTTTTGGGGATGATACAAGGTGTCAAGACATTCATGCCTCTTCCATGTTGACCCAAAAATATTTTCTTTAAATTTATCTATTTCATGTTTTCTCCTTTTTGGGGCAACACAAGGTCTTGAGACATTCATGTCTCTTCAATGTTGACCCAAAATATTTTCTTTATCTTTATCTTTTTCATTTATCTTGTGTTTTCCTTTTTGGCGATGACACAAGGAAACAGGACATTCATGTCTCCTCCATGTTGACCCAAAAGGATTTTTATTTTTTTTCACTCTCTGTGTGTCATTCTTCTAGTCTTATGTGTATTTGGGGAATGATGACAGTTCTGAGCTCTCTAAAAAAAATGTTGCAGCAAGAACATACTAACCCCAAATCCATAGATCCCTTACGTTTTTAGTGTTTTCATTTTGGATAAAACCCCTATCTCTTTTATTTTTTTCTTACATGACATGGATTTACTTGGAAATATATCACATGTTATCGGTATTTCCAAGTTGGCTCTTGTGGACAAATATTTTGGCACCCATGGTTCTCTTGCACTTCTAAGGTTTTTCACCTAAAAGGAGAGAGATGGGAAAAATTATACACTAAATATTAATGTAAATGGGATGTAATATGTATAATTATGATGTAATAATTCCCTAATCTAAAAATAAAATTATTTAACGATTCTAAATCTAAGAAATACAACTTGTTTTGAAAGCATGGTGTGATATGCAAAAATGCCTAAAAATGCAAGTAAATGATGAAATAAATGAACAAAACTGAAGAGATGCACATGGAATCTAAAATATGTTGTGGGGAGATTTTTGGAATCTTAAAAAATTGTCTGAAAATGTTGACTGGGACACTTATGCTAGGTTGGGCACTTAGTCCCAATTTTGGGAAAATTTGTCGAAAAGAGAATCTACCAAATGGGTATCCAAAAATGTAGAAACCACTTTTAGGCCTAGTAGTAGGACTAATCCACCACTGTGGTGACTTAGTCCACCTCAATATTTCAAGAATTTTGGAACAAGATCTTGTAGCCTTAGATCTACACTTCATTTCACTACAGGTGTCTGCTTCTAAAACTCTAATTTTTGAGCCTAAAAGTAACTTTTAGTTGATATTTTTGCTTGGTCAACAAGGAGATGTCTTCAAAAAAAATTCAACCTTATCTTCAATTATCTTCAAACCCTCAAAGTGTCTAAATTTGCAAACACACAATGAAAGAGAAAGAAATGGTGAATGTTAAGGCATGGGGCTTTTCCTTGGTCAAACCCCTTTTTAGGTAATTAAACCAAATGAAGAAAGAATGTAATGAAGCATGAAACAATGGATTTAATACCTTTCCGTGATGTTTTATCTTGAATTTTCACAACAAAACATGAAGAATTTTCCTTGGAATTTCCTTGGAAGCTATCTTGATGACTTGCAATGATAAAACCCTAACTTGCTTGACTTGAGAAGGTGATGAATGATGATGAGTTATGAATTAGGTTAAAATGAGAGGTAAAAGCCTATATTTATACACAATTATGAATTAAATCCCTAGAATACATCATCATAGGCTGACCTTAGGTCTTAAGGATTAAAAATCTAAAAGAAATTTAAATTTATTTTGATTTTTGAGCCAAATGGGACTAAGTCACCACCAATGGTGACTTATTCCACTTGGGAATTTTTAAGTGGATGTTGGGAGTTGTGATAATTTACATAATGTTTATCGAGTCCTTCAATGAGACACTTAATTAAGGCATGTAAGTGCATAAAGGTTCCATTTAAAGCATAAGAAAGGTGTAAATATTGATGACCAACCTAGGGAAGTGTGAAAGTTTGTTACAAGACTTTACAATACGTTGAAATATGTCTTGGGAAGGTTATTTAGGTAAATTATGATATTATGGTCTTATAAAACTGTGGAGATGTATTACAACACCTTACAACACCTTTACAAGACATCAATAAATGCATTTTATTCAATTTCCAAGGGCCCAAGACCTAATATCAATGTGTAAAACACCTCACAATAGCAAATAAAGGCCTCATTAAGTCCTATTGATCATCAATTAATCCTAAATCAAGCAAGAAAAATGGGATAATTTTTCTGAGTGTGTAGCTCTCATGTCTTCTTTGTTTGAATTTATCATTTGCTACTTTAAAGTAATTTCTCACAAGATGGTGTTTATCAATTTCTTTAAAGTGGGGGCATACATTGGCATTATTCTTTTGCATTTTTCTCTTTCATGGTTTAGCTGGTGTAATCTTTTTACTTCATAAGATGTGTTTCTGAGTTTATGGATGAAATTGGGTGTGATTTCTTTCAAGAGCATGATCTCTCTTAGAATATTACATTCCTCTTAGTGGTTTGATGTGACACACTACATCCCCTAAGTTGTGAATCATTTATTCTTTGATTGGTTCTCTTTTGGAGACATTCACACAATTTTCCCTAAGTTAAAGACCTCGTCTGAACTAAGAAAGACTCCTTTGAAAGTTATTTTCAGTTTATATTTGTCATTTATATGGCCAACTTTCATAACATAGATTGCATTCTTGTAGAGCCATCTTTTTTGTTCATGATCTCCAAGCATATGAAGTTTTGCTTTCCTCATGAAGCTAAAAAAATTATGTGTTGTGTGATGCCTTATCAAAGTTATCAGGAGGTATAACTTTTGTATGGTTTGCATGTGAACCCCAACCAAGGCATGACTTTCCCCATAGCCACTCACGTGTGTGTGCTAGTGTGTACCAACCATGAGTGTATTTTTCTCACCTTCTTGGACTTCTCACCCAGTGGAAAACAAGGAGTTTCGTTGCCTTCAAGTGAGTATGCATTCTTTAGACAAACAACCTAGATCTAATCCAGATCACAATGGAAAAATGGTCAAAGCTTGATCCAAATCTCTTATCTTTTACCTTTTCTTTATTTTAATCTTTGACATTGTATGCTTATACTTTTTTGTGGCCCTTATATCATTCTCAAGTGTGTTTTTTTGTTTGTACACTGGCTTGCTATGGGATCTTGATCATGGGGGCTTGATTACCCCTCTTGATCATTGTCATCCTATCATATTGGCATTGATACATTTGGACCCCTCTTGATGTGTATGTTTGTCTACTTTAGTGCAAGTTTGAAGCAGGTTCATCCTCTCACTAAAGTGGGGGCTAGATGTGGCAACAAAAAAAGTCTCTTCTACTTTTCCTTGTTTATTTGGGCCCTCCTTTTGAATTAAGCTTATTGTTTCCTTGATTTAGTGTTGTGATGTGGTTGAAACATTAAAATCGTGTTTTGGGACCTTGTGAACTAATGAATTTAAATGGTACCTTTCCAAAGTGTTGTGAAGTGTTGTAACACACTTTCACACTTTTCTAAGGTTTTATTAATTCACTGAACCTAATAAACAACTTTTTAATCAAAATAAACCTTAATATTTCCTTATTTGGATTGTTATAAAGTGTTCTAACACTGTTTCACACTTTTATAGGCTTGTCATTAATAATTGGTCTTTCTTATGCTTTAATTGGACCTATTTTTCATCCACAAGCCTCATTTAATGCATCTTTTTGACAATAATCCCAACTCCAATGATTTTCCAATCATAATTCAGCTGCTCTAGGCTTAAATGTGTTGGAAAAAAGAAAAACTAAGAGGGGAGGGTGAATCAACATTTTGCAAAAAAATACTTTATTATTGTGATTATTAACCCACTTAAAATATCGAGCAAGGAGAAAAATGCAAAAATAGAAACAAAATAACCACAACACCATAACACACATATTTTTACATGGAAATCCTATTAGAGGAAAAACCATGATGGATGGCCAATCCACAATATAATCTGAGTATACTCAAAAGGAATTTTACAATATGGGAATGCACTTGCATTCAGGCACACTACCTAGAGCTCACTACTTAAAATAGGAAGGCACACTGCCTTATAAATATTTGGATTAGATCCAAGAGAATGAATGGAAAGAATATAATCTACAAATTCTTGATTATAGTTTTGATTAAACTTGGTTGTCAATCTTCTATCCTTCTAGTTGATACTATAGTTCTGCTATGCTCTTCTCTGACTCGCTCAAAAAAAAAATTATGCACAAGTGAAACTATGCATAAAATAATCCTAACACTCTTCTAGTATTTGCAATACACATCAACACACCATGCACACACACCAAAATGATATAAGAGATCATACATATATATCTGTGACTAGGAATTTAATCACAACATGTCGGCTCCAAATAAAACTTGAAAATATTAGCAACTTGTTAGCTCAAATCTTAAGAATTATCCAATGCACATCTACAACAGTCATCCATAAATTAGCTTGGACAAAAAACATAATGATGCCAACATCCTTGAATATCTGCAACATATTTTATCAACTAAGTCAGCCCCAAAAAACAAAAAAGTAACCAACCAAATTTCCAAACTCACACAAGACTTAATAGGAGGCATTGATATTTCCAAAAAACACATTATATGTATTGATAGAACTCCCATGAGATCCACAACTCAAAATAGCAACTAGAAATTTGTACGTAAAACGATGATTACCAAACTACCAAATGTTTTGTTCTTCCAAGTTGTCCTCAATTTGACTATTGGTATAAGAAAATGATGTTATGTGGATCTATCACTGACTAGGGTTTCCATCAATGACAACACCAAAAATAATTTATATTGTCTCTTGCCAACAATCTCCCCCTCTGGCATTGATGGCAACACTTAGTGAAAAATTACTAAGTGTCAGATCAAAACCAACATGAGTTACACTGCCATTTCAAAAATTCAAAAATAAACTTCAATCTTGGAAAAAAAATCCCCCTATGATGAATATACATTTTTCATTGGACACTTCTTCGGGCCCTTTCACATTAGCGGCAAGAACTGGGGAAGCTAAAGCAAAATTCCAAAACTGTACATGCATGAACTTGTAACTTACAAAGATTTGAAGACATCTGCAAAATATTGTTTTAGCACTCTTAAATTGCCATCAAAAACATTTTTGAGACTTTCCAAAACTGTTATGTAACCACACATTAAATAGGAGTGAGCCTTTGTAGTTTCAAGATTTTTTGGATCACTAACTACTACAATAATTTTCACTTCCTTCAAAGCAATCATCATTATCTCAATATTTAGAAAAATTAGTCCCCTAAGTTCACATACTCTCCCAACAATTTTTTTATTTTCATTCTTTAAACATCTTATTTTGTCAAGTAGGGCTATTAATTGAACTTCTTGTTGAGCCACATCACAAACTAATGGATCAAAAGTAGCAGAAATGGTAGCTAATTGATTTTCCAGATCCTTCACCTTTTTCTCATTACCCTCAATAACCTTAGACAAAACCAAACAAGACTTATAGGCTTTTCCAGCTTCAGATATAGAACTTTGAGTGTTCTTTATGCAAGTAGCTAACAAAATCTTATCTTTTACAATCACTTCCTTCAACTAACTAAATATTTTTCTATTAAACTCCTTTTGCACTTTATCCTCAGCAGATTTCTCAAGAGAATCAAATTCAGTACTTACAACATTTATGAGCTTCTTTAGCTCACTAGAAGAGGAACTTGATGGATCCATGACATGAGTAGGCATAATTTTTTGCAAAACTCCAAGTCTTAGCAATTCACTATCCTCTATGTGAGACTTCAGAATCTTCTCACTAGCCTTATCTTGAGAAATTGATGCAACCTTCATCATCTGAATTGGGGATAGAGTAGATAGATTGATTGAAATTTCATCCAATTTAGGATCAAAATATTCTTGTTGATCCATCGGAGATCTCTTCATTGCCTTGGTAGTCTCTCTTGCCTCTACTTTGATTTCCTAAATTTTTTCTTTCTCGGCCTTGGGTTCTTCAAAAATTGTTTTCGGATTAACTTTGAGTGCCTCAACCTTCTCATTTTTCACCACCTTCTCCTCAGCTAATACCACCTTGGGAACTTTAGTTTCGATAGGAGTCTATGTATTTTCCACATTAGGAGAAATCATAATAACCTCAGATTCTTGAGGATCAGATACATTCATATTCTCCTCATTAACATTCTCTTCTTCATTTAAATTTACCTCCACGTTCACTTCCTCATTTTTTGGAACACTTTCAATATTCATTTCCGCAATGTTAATCTTATTATTTGATAGAATCTCTTCCAGAATTTCCTTAGTTTCACCAACAACAACATCAATTTCACCAATCATGAGTTTATTCATCCTTGTCTTGCTCTTAAATTCCTTTTTATCCTTTGCAAGGAGATAATCCATCTCTTCAATTGACATTTCTAAGCACAAATCTCCAAGAACTCTCTTCCTCAGATTCTCTTCTTTTGTTTTAGCACTTAACCTTCTCGACTGCAAAATATCATACAGATTCTTGGGTAAGCCAGACATAATCTCAACCATAACTTTATTAAAAATGTTCATATGTTTTATTGTAGCTTCCTCTAGAGCTCTTTGACCTGATTCATCAAAGGTTTCATACAATTCACAGAGGGGCTTGAGATTACCGTCCTTGATAGTTGCATTCACAACTTCATCAAATGACATACTAGGTTTATTAAATTTAGCCTTCATTTCATTTTCTTCTTTGCTGGAGGATTTTCTCTTGTTTAACTCGATAGCCTAAGTTCTGATAGCTTTTACTTCTTTGAAGACTTCTTTTGATTTTGTTTCCTCATCTTCTGAAACATGCTTATATGTTCTTGTAATTTTATTCTTCTTCCTTTTACAGGAAGGCTTGTCTTGATCTAGCTTGGCTGTAGGGAAACTCCTTGTAGATCTAGCAGAGGATACACTGGGACTAGCAAACTCTATTTTTTCTTTCACTTCTACTACTTCTACCTCATCTGTCCTCCTTGCTTCTCTAAAAGCTTCTACAGGTAAGCCCATCCTTTTTGCAAAAACTTATGTCTCTTTTCTTACTTTCCTGACTATCACTGGTTTTCTCAATTCCTCATGAACCTGCATACTTTTCTCTACATATGTTCCAAACATGTCTTCTCCTTAATCTTGAGGTGAATTCAACAACTTTTTTGCATACATCTTCATAACGTTCTCATCTACTTTGTATCCCATAGGCATGATCCAAATTGTTCTAGGATAAGTAGCTTCCATATGACATTGGTCAATATCCACCATGAAGCAAATAGTCTCTTTGTACTATTCCACAATTGAAGTGGGAATTATTTCCCTGGAATGCATCATATTCTAGAATTTTTTGAAGTACTCCCAAAGGTTAGTATTCCTAACTTGATGATCACCCATTCCAAACAACTTGTTCCTTATATGAACAACTACAAGCTCATCTTTTTTCCAATGTACTTTTCCAATGCCTAGAACCGCATTCATGAAATAGAAAAATAAGCACATTAGCATATTACCATATTTAGAAGTATTCTTTTTACCTTTCTTGATTTTCCTTAGATTCTCCAACAACTAGCTTTTGAGCAGCTCACACAAGTCATATTCTGCATTTTGCTTTACCATTTCATAAGCTGCATAGATGGTCATACCAGATACAAAATTATCCTAGATAGAATGGTATATCTTGTAACCAATGACCATTGATACAAATTTCACATCTACTTCAACAATGTCTTCTATTGTCATTTTCCTTCTATCCCATTGCACACCTATTGCCTCAGTAGCCTTGTAATTCTTCACAGATTTCAAGACTAGAAGTCTACTGGTAGAATTTAGACCTGTTACTACATATATAGCCTCTTTTGTGATTTTGAAGGGTACATTTAGCCACATGAATTTGACATGAACACAACTCAAAATGTATCTAACCCATTCATTTTCATCAAATATGGGAAATCTCGCAAACTACTCAAACTTCTTCTCTTCTATGGTTTGAAATTTTGGTTTTACAATAAAATCATCTCCAATTATATAATGGGAATACAAATTCACTATTTGAGAGATGCCTAACTCTTAAATGTTTGGATGAATATATTCCCTAATATCCTCAGTGTGAAAAGATATGTGCGACACAGATGAAAATGCTCCTAAGGGCTAGGTCTCAATAGACTTATAGGGATGCCATTTGAATTTAGGATGGGGTTTGTCCTAGACTTATACTACCAAAGGAGTGGACATGATTGAAAATTTAGAAATTCATTGGATTTTTGAAAAAATACCTTTCCATCAGATCAGAGTTCGTTCACAGATTCTTCTCCATGCTTTGAATCTCTTCACAATTCAACAAGGTTCACTCAGGGTTTCTTCAATCTACTTTACTTCAAATTGCAAAGTGAAAAATAAAAGATAAAAATGACTTTTTATCATTCACACAACTAACCCTTTTTGTTGCAATAAATGCCTCAACCCTAGTTCATCTGGTTACTCTGATTTCAAGCACTGAGATAGATTATTTTTTTGTGGATGTAAGACCCCTGATTTCCATATGATTAATGTTAAAATTAACTTGTTGAATGTTTTCATAAATAGATGGTAAGTTGTACTGTGAGAAATAAATAATGTGATTGGGTGACCATATTCTTTCATTTCACTTTGATATTTGTTTCAATGTCACTGTCATGAAGGTATCATGGAATATGACTTGAAATTGTAAATAGAATTGTGAACAATTAAATCTTGGTTTGTCTATCGAATCAATGTGATAAGATTATTCTTACAATTTCATCTTTGATGTGCAGGGAATCAGAGTGTAGTACAAGAATGGAAATCCATGGAGTAGATCAAACAACATCTTCTTGTGATTATGAATTGACCCCCTAGTGAGAGTTGACGTAAAAGAGATAATTTATATTTTGGGTTGAAAGGGTGTTTATTTTGAAGTCATGTGAGATGTAAGTTGGGTTTGATGTTTAGAAATTATTATCCAAGTTGAAATTCGGATAGGACCTTAAATGGGATTTTAAAGTGGGTTGTTGGTCAATTTCCTTGGTTGGGATGTAAAATTAAACCCCCTACGGTCTATACCATAGTGGCAGGGGTCAACTGGGTATGCAATAGTGCCCCTAGGACATCATTTGACCCCTAAAAAGTCCTCATTATGGGGAGTCATGAGTTATGAGAAGAGAGGGAGATGAAAATATGGAGGAGTTGTCCAAATGCATGTTTTCTCTTTAATAAGGAAAAGACTCTCTTGGATGGAGGTAGGTACACTTCACACCTCCCCACTCAAAATTTGCAAGTTGAAAACTCCTATATATTTTGGAGAGGAAGAAGGAGTGGGTTGTTGCCCACTTCTCCTCTAGGAGAACTTGAGTGGAGATGGTAGAAGGAAGGATAAGAGGAGAGGAGTCCACCTCTTTCTAAAGATAGTGATCAAAATGGTTTGGCTTGGAGAGGAAAGATAGATACAAGAGCTCAATCCATTCATCTAGCAAAAAAAAGAGATAATTTCTTTCTATTTCCGTTTACCCTTCTTTATTGCTTGTAAGAAGGTGACATAGTGTATGGATTATGGATGAAAATAGACAATAGAGAACTTAGATGCATGAAATTGGTGTTATGTTACTTTTATCCCTTGTAAAAAAAAAAAAAAAAATGAGAAGAGACTTCATTTATCATCGTGGAGCTAAAATAATTCTTTTCTTGGGGGTATGGCTAGAGCCCACGAGGCTCCGTGATCCCATTACGGTAGGGTGGAGAGCAAGCCTTAACCAATTGTGTGTCCTCTATTGTAATCCTTTAAAACAAAATTTAATATGGACAGATAGTGTTCTATTGTAACATGATAGAAAATGGAAAAGAGCAAGTTCATCCCTTGGATTTATATCATGGATTCTCATTAAACTATCTTTTAAAGATCTCCTTTGAAAGTTTCATCTCACTAGTATTACTTTCTTGAAAAGAATTAGAAATGGTGTGAAAATTGTTGTTTAGACCAGAGAGGCAAATTTATTTGATATAACTTGCAAATAATACAGTATGTATATTCTGTTAAAAGGGTATGAATGAATGAAGTTTTAAATTTCATTAGATACATTTGTTCCTCCACTGTCTAAACATTCTTCCTTACTAAAATAAATATATAAACTGTATCATATCCTGCTAGCCTCCACTAATTTTGAAATATGTGTTCTGCTGAATAACCTTACCATTCTGTCATCTGTGATGGGACTGAATCAAACCAAAAAAAGAAGGAATGAGTATATGGCCTCTTATAACAAAAATATGATTCTATGAAATGGGTATATAGTGGTTGTATACATATAAAAACAGAGAGGAAGTTATATTTAACCACCATTGTGAATT
Organism: Sequoia sempervirens; assembly: GCA_007258455.2. NCBI lineage: Eukaryota > Viridiplantae > Streptophyta > Pinopsida > Cupressales > Cupressaceae > Sequoia > Sequoia sempervirens. Next base: position 34,463 of record VDFB02389951.1, read on the forward strand.
GCATATTAAAATACTCATAGTTATATGATTTGTTAACTATAATCTTATACTCTATAATGTTCAATAGCCTTGAACATAAAAAAAGAAAAAAATAAAATGAGCATATTTGTCTATGCTAGGTGTATGTGTGGGAAGCATTATTATAAAATATGTTCCCTCTGTCTGCCCTACATATATTTCGTACGAAGAAATTTTAAAGTGAGTTTTAAATTAATTATAGGCGTGTTAAACTAATAAGGAAACTTGTTAGGAAAAGTGATGTTTGAAAATCATCAATGTGAGAGTGAAATAATTTAGTTTCATTGAGGCGAGCTGAGTTGATCCATTTGTAACTTATTTAATACCTGTAGTAAATATGTCCTTGTCACATGTCATTTCAAATAAAAAACTAATCAAAAAGTATCATTCGACTGAGGAATCACTATAAATGAAAAACACAAAAAAAGAAGTGTAGTTGAGTTATATAGTCTTGCTCGTGCAGTTTCTCCACCCACTATTTCATAATCTATTATTGAGGGCTTAGAGTCGTATTTTTCTGGTTTACTGTTAGGAGTGCAAATGCACGATAGAAATAAATAATGTTAAACTTGAAATCTGAAAAGAAAATAGAAGATAAGAGATTTTTAGTACATAATTTGTTAGGGTATAAACATTAGTGTTGAAGGGGTAAGAGAGGAATACAAACCTCCAAATTTTTTTCCCTTTTTCTTTGTAAAACATCTCCAAATAGATATAAAATAGGGTGGGAATGCAACGTAAGGAAAATCCAAACTTCCCCTCCCTGTACCTTGCCACAAAAATAAAATAAAATGCAAAAATCCTTCTCTTTGTTGCTTGTTGGTAAAAAAACACGGTAAGTTGCAACTCCATTTATCCGGAGCTGTGTTTCTTTTTCTTAAGGCTATCTGAGAATCCTTCACCTAGTAGTTCCCCAACAAACCAACTTAATGAGAAAAAGAGGATGAAACAAAAACTAGTTAGGTGAGATAAATTGGAAGGCAGACAGAAAAAATTATGCATCATAAAGTAGTTTGTTTTCCATTTAGTTTTTTAATGTAGCCAGCGATCACGATAATGATAATAAGGCTTGTCCTTGGGGCCTCACATAATCAACCTCAATTTATGCAAAATGTAAAGACATTTACCAGCCTGCACTTAAGTGGTTGATCAAGCAGATCTTGTGTTAGTGTGAACCATCGTACTAGATAGCCTACAACCTTGTGTGGAAGTTCCCTTTTTCTGTTTGAATGACGATACAATATGAAGTCTACACAACATTAAATGCAACCAACAAAATAAGATTTGATGTGATCCCCTTGGACGCAAGAGCAGGTCAGATTTGATCTGTGAAGATTAAGTTATTAAGTTCTCACCAACATTTTGGCATCCATTTCTAATTAGGTATCTTGTCCTCAAAAAATTAAAATACCCCATTGCATGCGGTATGCATTCATTGGAAACATCCCTTGGCTAATAAATGCATCATTCAGATGGAATAGCTAAGGTCAAAATATTAGTATTATTCTAGTTGATTTATAGTGTCTATGTTGAGGTGAGGCTGTTGTGCATTAATGAAATCGGAAAGCTTGTAATTTGTGCCACTACCTCCATCAATGCAGCTCTCAACTCTCACAACATTTATGGTTTTGCATGTATGAACAACCAGGCATTCCAATTAGGAAAAAAAAAGAGCAATTCACCGCATCCATGTAGTTTTAGCATTAAAAAAAGAGATACCTTATGGGTCAGGCTAGGCCTCACACAAAAAATAAAAACATTGCCGCTATTAATCATAGATTTTTTTTAATATATAAAAAAAATGTAAATAATAATTATAACGATATTACACATTTTCAATATTTAAATCTTGTTATTATTTTGAATAATAATATGCCACGGTATAAGAATATGGTGTGTAATAATTACAACAAAAATTTAAATTATTGGAAGATATGATGTAGTGCCCTCTTCTTTGGGTCCTTCATCATATTCTGAAAGTGTGGTTAGATGAATTATGATGTCATGTTGGTTTCTTGGTTGCATTGTTTGATTAACTTTGGGTTAGGTGATAAGTTTGTATTTTGATTAACTTGATTAATCAAGGCAGTCAAATTAGAATATCTTATGAGGTAACTAAAATAAAAGTTAGAATTAAAATAATAATATAATATAAAGTATATGTTTATTAATAAATAACTAAATTAAATTATTTTTTTGAAAATTTTCCTAATATGGTAGTCAATAATGTATTACTATGAAAATATAATTATTCTAATAAAATGATTTAAAATAGATTAAATTATGGAATATAAGGTATAAAGCTAGTATTAAATGATTAAATTGATTTTTTTTTAAATAAATGGTATGGCTTTAAACTATAATTAATATTAATTGATAATTTATTATTGTGTGGAGGCAATCATTTAAATTGGGGAAAGATAATATAGATTTAAAATTAGATAAGAGAAAAGATTTTTGGAACTAGAGTGCAAAAGCTAAGAAAGATGGAAATAAAAATAAATAAAATATCAAAATCAATGAGGATAAATGATGAAGAGAAAGAAAAGCAAAAAGGATAGAAATATTTACATGCAAGTCCATGCCTAACTTTGTAGTGATCATTGAAAATGAAACTAAAAGATTTATTGGAGATTTTTATTTGATTTTTTTTAGTGGTTTTTTTTCAAAGTTAACTGCTTTCTTTGGAAAATAAATATGATTCAAAAACAAAAAAGGACGGGGGGGAATGGAATGAAAATTAGGAGAATTTCTTGAACACCTCTCTCTGGCTGTATACACAGAAGAAAGAGGATCAAGAGCATCTCAATGGGATGAAAAAGAGAGATTTTTAGATTTGGGGGAAGAAATCAAGGTAGATGGTGATATCTGGATTGAACCCTTTGAGATCTTTGGAGTGGCCTTGCACTAGTTTTATCCTGAGTTTGCACCGTCTTATCAAGTATTTTATTTGGGATCATATATTTGTTATTTTCTTTGATTATCGATTCTTTTGCAAGGCGTAGAAATTTATCCTTGGAAATATTTTATAGGGATCGTTATGAGACCCTGGTAGATATCTATATGTTGGAGCCTCTGTGTCTTAGAGTTTCTCTTTATATACGTTGCAAACTTTCTCACCATTCTATATTCCTTATCGTTTCAAGAATAGAAAGAATTAAAAGTGTAAGATACTACATGCATATTTTGAGTTTCTCAATACATTTAATAAATTATTTTAATTATAAATTTATGCCTAAGCCACTTATCTTTCAAGCTTTCTCACAAATCTTGAATGCATACATTGTTTAGATCTTTCCTTGATGCAATTCTTGGGCATTTTAGAAGAATGTGGATTTTAGCAGTTAATTCTTGATACCCTAAGTCAGATCTGGAATGAGTTGTAGTATTTCATGATCTAAACATAAACTGATTTGAACACTGGTACATCTTGGTCCTATTGGAAACATTTCTTGATGTATTTTGTCAATATTTCTACATGCCTTGGCTATGCTTCTATATTGGGCATGCACGTTGATTAGACCCTTCTAGCGTATATACCTTTTGAATATATCCTTACCATTCTTGATACCTATAAATTGGTATCAAACCATCCTCAATTCTTCATGTAATCAAGTATCCATTTTAATTCCTCTATCATGCATTAATCTCCTTACCTTATGAACCTCATCACGCTTGGCCACTCCTGCTCATATGTTGTAGAGAGGAACCTAAGTCACAACATTTTGGGGATCCTTCAAAATACAAAAGTAGTGTTGCTGGAAATACTTAGCCAATATTCATAGATGCTCCATCGACACCACAAGCTTAATGAACATATTTGTAGCATGACAGCTAGCATGGGCATGAAGGCCAACCATACACACCTGATGATCAACTATAGAGGCAATTCCATAAAGGTTGTTGTCGTGTGAGGAATGTGTGGCCCGCATCCACTAAACTGCTTGACTGTATGCGCTTTGAGCACAAGAAAAGCTTACAATGTAGGATGTGAATCTAGAGTGCCCCATTAATTCAAAGATTTTGAGCAACTTGAGTAGGGATATAGTATGCAAATTTCCATCTTAGGATGATGGTATGTTATAAGAATAGGCATTGCCTTATATTTTGGGATGTGCTTGAAGTCATTGTTTTCATGCGAGTTGGCAGTTGGCGGCGTCGACACGCCGTCATCGTCGTGATGGTCAGTGTTATTCCATCATCTCTGGAGAATATTCATATTCATATATTTGTATGTTTTATAGGTGCATATATTGTCTTGGTAAAAATGGAATCTCGTATTTCAAATAGTAGTGTCTCTAATTTAAATATGTATATCTTTATAAATACATGTGTGTTAAATATATATATATATATATTGAGAAATATATTGAAAAGTAATTTGTTGTAATGAATTGCGTATATAATTATCATAGTATCTATTAGATAGTTATTGATTTTTCTTCAAAAGGGATTTTCATAATAGAAGAATAAATCAGATGTAGTAACAATGTTAAAGGACTCGTAAGGATGAATATATGGTTATTCTTTCCTAATTTCTATTATTTATTATTATGGTTGTATTGTTTCTATAATTAAAAGAAAAAGGTTATTCAAATTATGTTTCTTTGGTAAATAAAGTTCAAGAAAAGTTTTAGGATATTTATTACATATATTAATTAAAAATGACATGTAAGTGGATGTAGGAAAATTACCTTATGTTGACGTTTGAATCAAGGGTTGTGTAAATGAATGTTTTGATTGATTATTATTCATTAGGGTCTATTCATTAAGTGCATTTGTGTGTTTGGAAGTTGTTTTGATACTGTCATTTCATTGTGTTTACCCTCTTGGGTTATTTAGTTTTGGAGGCGATTTTATTCATCGTGTCCGTGTAGAGTTTAATAATGTTTTTGATGGTTCTTTACTATATTATCTTCTGCTTGAGTCATTTTGGTAGGGGAGATTTTCAAATGTTGAGTTTTCATGTTGGAACTGTATTGCTTCTCTTACCTTCATTTGTGGGTAGTCAATTTTCCTGGGCTTCTAGAGGATTGAGACAATTGACAGTTGATGTTTCTCTCTTTAGGTGCCCTTGATGTGGCAAGTGTTTTGGTATCATTGCTTTAAAAGGGTTGTCCATGATTTTATTGAGACTTTGATTATGTTCTCTTAGTGAGATGGGTAATGCCTCGCATATTTTATGTTGAGATTAATGCTTTGTTCTTTATGGTACAACCCTTGATTTTGACTATGTTTCTAGGTCTCTAGGGAGAGTGGCTCTTCATGGGGGTCATCACCTCAAATAGGAGGAAGAGCATAGGATAACCCACGTAAGAGTTAAAGTAACAAGTGAAAACCTAATAATATAACTTAGGGGGATGCCTGTAGTAATAACATAATAAGATAATCTTGGGTACCTCGTCTGGCCATTAGGGCTATCGCAGACTAATGGTAGACTGAGAAGGCTATGGTTGGAAAATTCGTACGTCATCCTCATGAGAGGTGTTAATAGCTCTACATGAGTCACCCTATGGGTCCGGCACCTCAAGTAGGAGGAAGGGCCAAGATAACCATAGATGGGGGCTGGTGCCTCAAGCAACATGGTACAGTCGGTGCTTGGAGGAAGGGCATAGGATAACCCATGTAGGACTATGCAATGACACTCTCCACTAGTTGCCCTTATGCTTTTCCTTCTTGGTTTCCTCTGGAAGTGTGTTATGATTGTTGTCTTGGATTTACTTTGCTAGTGTTTATGATTTTTGTTATTGATTTATCTATGATGTGTCTTTATGGTCTTGTGTTTACTATGATTGGATCTTGGTTGTTGTTGTTTATGATCTATGGAATCTTCTGTTGTTTCTTTTGGAGTTATTGTTACTATGATATTCTTTATTGGGTTGGTCTTGTGGTGTTCTTGGTCATGGTCACTTTCTTGTCAGCTCCTTAGCACGGGGGGTGTGTCTTCAGACCCACATGGTTGGGTGGAACGTGCTAAGAACCCCATTGGGTCCCCAGTCAAGGATTGAGAGGTGCAGATTTGTGCCACTTGCAAAGATTCTAGAGTTGTATACCACTTGGAGCCAGTTATGCTACTTGTACTCATCTGCTTAGTTATATCATGTTATCTTATTGTATGGTTTCCATTTATGTTGGGAAACACTTTTGTATTATTGTACCTCTTGAACATTGTAATGTGATGTAACTTATTATTTTAACATGATAAACCTTGTGTGGATACTGGTCCATGACATTTGTTGCTCGATGTATTGTATCTATGGAAATATGTTCCTTGACTTTGAGTTATTCACATGTATATGCTATTTTTACGTACGTGGATGGTTCTTATTATTTTTTTGTCATGTATGAGTTACATTTTTAAATGTCTACTTTGTTATGGATTATGTTTTTGGCTTTCATTCTTTGTCGTTGTGTTATGGATTTAAGTTTCGTAATGACTCCTCGTGTACCCCAAGGGATGTAAGTGTTAGTGAATTTATTTAATTGAGTTTTATGACTTATGAATCTATGTGCATCTCATGTATGTTTAGATTTATTTTTAAAAAAATTGTGTGGTAATTATTTTTTTTGTCCTTTGGGGTTCTTACAATGGGGCGTTACAGTTCCATTGTTTGAAACTAATGTTGAAGGAATACTAAATTGATCAATAATGTTTTCCAAGATGAAATGACATGTTGCATCAACATTTGTAGATTGAAGAGGAATTTCTTCTAACCATTTCATGAAGTAACCTATTGTAGTAATTATAAACATATGTTTAGAGGAGGAGGGAGGGGAAATTTTTCCAATGATATCTAAACCCTAAATTGAAAATGGCCAAATATGAACTTTGGCACAAAGTTCAAAAGAAAGAGTGTGAATCAAATTATTATGCTCCTAAAATTTGTGACACTTCTTGACATGATCAAAAAAATCATTTTCCATGTTTTTCCAATAGTATCCTATTCCAATTAACTTTTAAACTAATGATATTCCACCAAAATAACCCCCACAAGCATCTACATGAGCTTCTTCAAGGGCTATAGGAATTTTTTATTGTTTAAGGCATCTAACCAAAATACCATTAAAGGATCATCTATATAAGACATCTACTAGAATTATATATCTAGTGGTGAGTTTTTGAATACGAGCTCTAGTGTTTTTAGTAGTCAGTTCAGGAAATATACCTTATTTAAAATAATTGAATATTGGTGTGTACCATTCAATAGAGGCTTCAATATTGACAGCTAATGCTTCTTTCATATTTTGATCTACTGATGATTGTATATCTATTTTTACTATGAATGTAAAATCCATGGAAGGATCTATTAGGAAATAATGCATCATACCCAAAATCTAAATATATTTCTTACATAACCCTATGAGAGATAAGCATGCATACAAGTAACTATAATACATAGATCAAATAGACAAGACACAAAATAACACAAGATATACCCTTGGAAAAGACTCAATAATGACAACCCGCTCACCCAACCAACCTTAACCACTAAATATATACTTGCTTCTATTGATTCAAGTTCACACAAATACAACCAAGTGGTAAGATAAAACCATGTGCCAACAAACCATGTGAACACAAGCCACTAATACCTTTTTTAATATTGGATACTAATTTTTCACTTTATTTAAATACTCCCCAATATTAAATTATTTTCCCGTATCTCCCACACAATAAATAATAATAATGTAAACACTTTAAAATATCATGAATGGTATTATACACTCAAATCCGAATATGCTAACACTGTTTCATCCTAAAACCCATTATATTTTTACTTGTTTGATTAAATTAGCCTAGGTATTTGATTAAATACCTCATTTTCATCTATTAATCTAATTTACCTAATTGGGTTAATTCACCCCCTCTTGCACTAACAACTACCTATTTGATTAAATAGTATAATGGTGCACAAAACCTAAGTCCTCTTATTTGTAATTAGAAATACAGGGTGTGTAGAGATCATGATATATGGGCAAAATTGCTGGCAATGTGGTAGAGTTTGTGGCACGACTTTTCTTTAACCCAATTGATAGAGCAAAGGGTTTAAGGAGTTCAGCTTTCCACTTATTATAAATTCTTTGGTTCAGATTTAATAGAGTAATTATTTATTCATTTTTTCTATTGAAATTATAGGTTTGAGAGTCCCTAATTGAAGTAGACTAATTAAAAGCAATATATATCTTTCAAATGAGGTGTATCACATTTTACAGATCAAACAGCACATCCCACACATTCTATACTTCCACATACCTACCAAGTTAAAAGAATAAAATTGAATTTCATGAAGTTTGATCAGAGTTGGCGATTGGTGGTGCCTAATTTGCATATTTTTTTCAGGACGCGTAAAATCATAATTAATTATGCCGGAAAAATTACAAAAAAATATGCATCAAATTTGTACATGAGTCCTCTACTTATATCTAAAATCTTATAAAAAAATATTATCATTTTATTGTGGTTAGGGTGGTCAGACAGACACATACTTCTTATTTTTTCCCTAAAATTTAAGTACTACTGCATTGAAATTTCAAATTTCCACCAAATAGATATATATATATATATATATATATATATAAAGAAAATTGGTAGTTTAGAAACTACATTCAATTTCCTACAAATTTTATTATTACATATTTTTGAAATAATATAGATAACTTATTCAAATTTTTACGTCAAGTTGTCTAACTCTGATTTTTCTAATTTTTTTGCCACTTAAGGGCCTATTTTTTCCATGATGATCCTACACATACCCATAACCCTAAGCTATTTAATTAAATGTCATATTGCATCCTACTCATCAAATCAATTATTTAATGAATATCATATTATTCATCATCTTGCACATTCAAATTTAGTTTTGATTAACTAAATTGCTAATTTCCCTCCATCCATTTGTATAGGGAATATTCCAAAGGAATATTCTCCTATTTGGCTTCAAAAAAGGAATGATTCCTTTCAAACAAACTTTGTAACAAAGTTTAAAATTTGTTACAATGTGTGTTTGTGGAAATCATTCTCAACCATTGATCTTTCCTTGATCCATGTGAACATTGATTCCCGTCCATTGATGAGAATCTTTGATCCATGTTCTCACTCTTCTTTCCATCCTGACCATTGATTGATTCTTTTAATCTTGACCATCAGTTTTGTTTTCCTATTCTATAAATAGACTTTGCATCTATTGAATATGGATCCATCTTTTAATAGTAAACTTATGTTGTTAAATTCACACTCATTTGCATCCATATTTAGCATGTTTTATTTTAAATCTTGATCATAATAGCTTAAAGCATCCATTAATGGCTTCCATGGTAACTTAGTTGTATCCATTTAGCATATTTTGGAATTAGGACTTGCATCCTTAAATATTGCATAAATTTAGAATAGATTTGCACATATTTACAACATACATCTTAGCTTTCAGCATGTTAATTTAGCTTTTATAATGTTTCACATATATCTCTCATAGATTTCATCAACTTTCTTCAATAAAATTGATTTGAAACAAGCTCATTATCCAAGGGATTGGGAAAGGGTTTCCATTCCACATTAGTGCAACACCACTCCCCCAATAGGATAAGTTTCAATGTCTAAGAGTAGATGTTTATCAATCTTTCATGTTTTAGAATGATCGTTTTAATGGCCTCTTCATTTTTTTTACATTAAATGATCTTATTGGGATTTATGCTTAGTGGTTTAAGTATGCTTCAAATTTGTATGGATCAAGTGTAGTTAACCTATACTATGTGGGTATGTGCAGGATCACCATGGAAAAAATAAGCCCTTAATTGGTGAAAAATTTAGAAAAATTAGAGTTAGGAAACTTCACGTAAAAGTTTGAATAAGTTATCTATATTATTTAAAAAATATGTAAGAATAGAATCTGTAGAAAATTAAATGTGAACACAAACCTACAATTTTTTTTGAAATCTGTGAAATTTGGAAATTTCCAATTTAATAATGCCAAATTTCAGAAAAAATAAAGTAGGTGTATTTGAAGCCACTAACAACAATAAAATGATAATAATATTATAATATTTTTAGATATAAAGTAGAGACTCATGTTTGAATGTGATGCATATTTTCTATTATTTTCAAGTAAGCAAATTTTAATACAATTTTTAAAATATAAAACATTATATCTAACCGTAACTTGGTCAAAGGCACCATGAAACCTTTTAAAATCCTATAGTATGTGAAGCTTATATAATGACATCTTCAAATTCAAAATGCTTGGTACTCATTGGCTTATATAGATGTTTTTTGGTCGACTTATCAATTGAGGTTTTGAAGTAATTCAAATGAAATGAATAATAGTATTTATTAAATTCAGAAATGCTTTATAATTTATATTAGTGAAAACTAGAATCTCCTTTAAAACCTTTCATTTCATCAATTTTGAAAAGTAAAAGAAGTTATTATACATACCCTACACATACCCATTATATTGCCACTTTTTGGCCCATCATGATCTTGCACATACCCATGTCATTGGTCACATTTTGGCCCTAGAATGAGGGAATAGTATAGGTTAACTACACTTGATCCATATAGATTTGAAGTATACTTTAACAACTAAGCATCCACGCTAATAAGATCATTCAATGTGAACAAATTGAAGAAGCCATTAAAACTATCATTCTAAAACATGAAATCTTGATAAAAATCTATTCTAAGACATTTAAACTTATCCTATTGGGGGAGTGGTGTCACATTGATGTGGAATGGTGACCCTTTCACAATCCTTTGGATAATGAGCTTGTTTCAATCAATTTTATTGAATAAAACTGATGAAACTGATGAGAGATATATGGGAAACATGATGAAAGCTAAATTAACATAATGAAAGCTAAGATGTATATTGTAAATATGTGAAAATTTATTCTAAATATATGTAAAATTTAAAGATGTAATTCCTAATTCCAAAATATGCTAAATGGATGCAACTAAGTTACCATGGAAGCAAATAATGGATGCTTTTTGCTACCATGATCAATATTTAAACTAAAACATGCTAAATATGGATGAAAATGAGAGTAATTTTAACATCATAAATTTACTATTAAAATATAGATCCATATTCAATAGATGCAAATTCTCTTTATAGAATATGAAAAAAGAAACCAATGGTCAAGATTGAAAGAATCAATCAATGGTCAGGATGGAAAGAAGAGTGAGCACATGGATCAAAGATTCTCATCAATGGATGAGAATCAATGTTCACATGGATCAAGAAAAGATCAAGGGTTGAGAATTATTTCAACAAAAAAAAAATTGTAACAACTTTGAAAGCTTGTTTGAAAAGAAACATTCCTTTTTTGGAGCCAAATAGGAGAGTGTTCCTTTAGAATATTCCCAATGCAAGTGGGTGGTGGGAAATTAGAAATTTAGTTAACTAAAACTAAATTTGAATGTCCAAGGTGAGGAATAATATGGAATTCATTAAATAATTGATTTAATGAGAATGAGGATGCAATATGATATTTAATTAAATAGCTTAGGGTTATTTAATTAAATAATAAGACATTAGGGTTTAAATTAAATAATTTGTATTATTTAATCAAATAGGTTGAAATGTTAGTGCAAGAGGGGGTTAATTAACCCTATTAGGTCAATTAGATTAATAGATGAAAATGAGGCATTTAATTAAATAGTAGGCTAATTTAATCAAACAAGTGAAAAGAGGATGGGATTTAAGATGAAATGGTGTTAGTATAATTGGATTCAAGTGTATAGTACCATTCAAGAAAATTTTAAGTGTCTACATTTTTTCCCTCATTGAAGCAAGGTACCTATTATGTTGGTTCAAAGGCTAACACTTTTCAAATTAATGTTGATGCTTTAGATAAAAAAAATTTAAAAAAATATTGATTTTTTAGGATACCCCACTATTTTCCTAGTGGAAGTAATTAAGTCAGTTACCTACCCCCTTGAGAGATCGGGTGTAAATTTGGAAATATGGGTTGATCTCTTGATGTGGGAGCATCCAAGAGTTAGAGAGAAATCTTGCATTAAAAAACCATCTATGTTATCGTAATTTCAATAAGGGCTAGTTTGGTTATGTAT